>JASANB010006708.1:0-44540 GCA_030248155.1 Sabatieria punctata
GTTAAGGTCCCAGTCAACGTTGGTTATTGGGGCATAAAATCCCAACTCTTACCGTATTGGACAGTGCAGTTAGGTGCTGGCGGACCGTCAAAGAACAGTCGAAAGTTGCCTTGTATAGAGGTTCGTCAAAAGACGGAAAACAGTATCTGGCATAGGTGCTCTAAAAAGCGAATAATCTTAATTAATCAATTAAAGATTAGCGCTATAAGGTCAGATCAATATTTCCCAGTTTTGATTTGGGCTAGCTGACTGAGGGATAGCAACTTGAAATCTTAAGGGGAAAAAGTAGAAATAAAAGGTCACCTCAAATTGGGTGGAGGCCATGTGCTTATCTAAGCCTTCAGAAGAGAGGTACTTAGACCGGTAGAAACCTCTCATCTTGTCATTCAATGTACCCTGAAATAAAAGAAGGTAAGAATAAGAACAGTTTTAGTTATTCAATCAAACAAATCAATATTGGGTGTATAAAGAGTATACAAAAATACCTGTCATTTCCGCGTAGAGCAACGAATCAAGCTGAAAGGTAGAGGATTGTAGCAGAATCTTGTGCCATACTTTCTATTAAAATACCAGCTTCCAGTTCAAAAGTCACTGTTTTTATTTGTCATTGCCAACCGAAATCAGGCAGCCATCAGGCAGACATGTAAAGTGGGGGGTCGGCGGAATCGGCCGGCATGGTGTGCGTTGGACATCCCTATGACCCCAAAGTAAAACCCTAAAACAGTTCCGTCCAACTGCCTCTGGGTAGCCAGCAATGGCCATCGGCGGTTCTCTCTGATCTGGCCATTTTCCATAGTAAAACTCGAAAACACACCAAACAAAAATGAATGTTTCTCCGGGGGGCTACCTCGCTCAGGCACGTGCTATGCAGCGTTCGAAAGTTCACATCATGAGCTTTCAGAATCTGTAATAAAATTTGTGGCGATTTTTGTTATTTCAAAAATAATCCATCGCGAAATATGGACTGATCACGATTTCGTCAGTTTTTACGGAAATGAGAGTTTCTCTGGGGGGCTACCTTGCTCAGACACGTACTATGCAGCATTTGAAAGCCCACATCATGAGCTTTCAGAATCTTTAATAAAATTTGTGGCGATTTTTGTTATTTCAAAAATAATCGATACCGAAATATCGACTGATCACGATTTCTTCAGTTTATACGAAATGAGAGTTTCTCTGGGGGGCTACCTCGCTCAGACATGTGCTATGCAGCGTTTGAAAGCCCACATCATGAGCTTTCAGCATCTGTAATAAAATTTGTGGCGATTTTTGTTATTTCAAAAATAATCGATCCCGAAATATCGACTGATCACGATTTCGTCAGTTTTTACGGAAATGAGAGTTTCTCTGGGGGGGCTACCTCGCTCAGACATGTGCTATGCTGCGTTTGAAAGGCCACATCATGAGCTTTCAGAATCTGTAATAAAATTTGTGGCGATTTTTGTTATTTCAAAAATAATCGATCCCTAAATATCGACTGATCACGATTTCTGCAGTTTTTTCGGAAATGAGAGTTTCTCTGGGGGGCTACCCCGCTCAGACATGTGCTATGCTGCGTTTGAAAGCCCACATCATGTGCTTTCAGAATCTGTAATAAAATTTGTGGCGATTTTTGTTATTTCAAAAATAATCGATCCCGAAATATTGATTGATCACGATTTTATCAGTTTTCAGCATCTGACTAATGCAGCTAAAAAAGAAAATGGGATGACCAAATTGACGTTTTCTGGTAGGCCAAATTCATTGGCGACGCCCATTTATAGCTAGTATCCCGATACTTGATCGATTATTGATTTTTTGCTGTGCAGATGACCCAACTACGCTGATGTTAGTAGTTTTCGGGCATGCCGATTTCAACCACGATGCTGGTTTAGAGCTATCATCGAGTTTTAATTCAATAATCGATTTCGATTGATTATCGATTTTTGTTGTGCAACTAAACAGACCACAAAGCTAGGATGTTAGTGGTTTCCGGCATGCCGATTTCAACATATAAACATCTCTAAACCAACATCGTGGTTGAAATCGGCGTGCCCGAAAACTACTAACATCAGCGTAGTTGGGTCATCTGCACAGCGAAAAAATCGATAATCGATCAAGTATCGTGATCCTAGCTGTAAATGGGCATCGCCAATGAATTTGGTATACCAGAAAACCTCAATTTGGTCATCCCATTTTCTTTTTTAGCTACTTTAGTCAGATGCTGTAAACTGATAAAATCGTGATCAATCAATACTTCGGGATCGATTATTTTTAAAAGAACAAAAATCGCCATAAATTATATTGTAGATTCTGAAAGCTCATGATGTGGGCTTTCAAACGCTGCATAGCACATATCTGAGCGAGGTAGCCCCCCAGAGAAACTCTCATTTCCGTAAAAACTGACGAATTCGTGATCAGTCGATATTTCGGGATGGATTATTTTTGAAATAACAAAAATCGCCACAAATTTTACTACAGATTCTGAAAGCTCATGATGTGGGCTTTCAAACGCAGCATAGCACATGTCTGAGCGGGGTAGCCCCCCAGAGAAACTCTCATTTCCGTAAAAACTGAAGAAATCGTGATCAGTCGATATTTCAGGACCGATTATTTTTGAAGTAACAAAATATCCACAAATTTTATTACAGATTCTGAAAGCTCATGATGTGGGCTTTCAAACGCTGCATAGCACATGTCTGAGCGAGGTAGCCCCCCAGAGAAACTCTCATTTCCGTAAAAACTGACGAAATCGTGATCAGTCGATATTCGGGATCGATTATTTTTGAAATAATAAAAATCGCCACAAATTTTATTACATATTCTGAAAACTCATGATGTGGGCTTTCAAACGCTGCATAGCACATGTCTGAGCGAGGTAGCCCCCCAGAGAAACTCTCATTTCCGTAAAAACTGAAGAAATCGTGATCTGTCGATATTTCAGGACCGATTATTTTTGAAATAACAAAAATCTCCACAAAATTTTATTACAGATTCTGAAAGCTCATTATGTGGGCTTTCAAACGCTGCATAGCACATGTCTGAGCGAGGTAGCCCCCCAGAGAAACTCTCATTTCCGTAAAAACTGACGAAATCGTGATCAGTCGATATTCGGGATCGATTATTTTTGAAATAACAAAAATCTCCACAAATTTTATTACAGATTCTGAAAGTTCATGATGTGGGCTTTCAAACGCTGCATAGCACATGTCTGAGCGAGGTAGCCCCCCAGAGAAACTCTCATTTCCGTAAAAACTGACGAAATCGTGATCAGTCGATATTCGGGATCGATTATTTTTGAAATAATAAAAATCGCCACAAATTTTATTACATATTCTGAAAACTCATGATGTGGGCTTTCAAACGCTGCATAGCACATGTCTGAGCGAGGTAGCCCCCCAGAGAAACTCTCATTTCCGTAAAAACTGAAGAAATCGTGATCTGTCGATATTTCAGGACCGATTATTTTTGAAATAACAAAAATCTCCACAAAATTTTATTACAGATTCTGAAAGCTCATTATGTGGGCTTTCAAACGCTGCATAGCACATGTCTGAGCGAGGTAGCCCCCCAGAGAAACTCTCATTTCCGTAAAAACTGACGAAATCGTGATCAGTCGATATTCGGGATCGATTATTTTTGAAATAACAAAAATCTCCACAAATGTTATTACAGATTCTGAAAGCTCATGATGTGGGCTTTCAAACGCTGCATAGCACATGTCTGAGCGAGGTAGCCCCCCGGAGAAACTCTCATTTCCGTAAAAACTGACGAAATCGTGATCAGTCGATATTCGGGATCGATTATTTTTGAAATAATAAAAATCGCCACAAATTTTATTACATATTCTGAAAACTCATGATGTGGGCTTTCAAACGCTGCATAGCACATGTCTGAGCGAGGTAGCCCCCCAGAGAAACTCTCATTTCCGTAAAAACTGCAGAAATCGTGATCAGTCGATATTTAGGGATCGATTATTTTTGAAATAACAAAAATCTCCACAAATTTTATTACAGATTCTGAAAGCTCATGATGTGGGCTTTCAAACGCTGCATAGCACATGTCTGAGCGAGGTAGCCCCCCAGAGAAACTCTCATTTCCGTAAAAACTGACGAAATCGTGATCAGTCCATATTTCGGTATCGATTATTTTTGAAATAACAAAAATCGCCACAAATTTTATTACAGATTCTGAAAGCGCATGATGTGAACTTTCGAACGCTGCATAGCACGTGCCTGAGCGAGGTAGCCCCCCGGAGAAACATTCATTTTTGTTTGGTGTGTTTTCGAGTTTTACTATGGAAAATGGTGGGATCGGAGAGAACCGCCGATGGCCATTGCTGGCTACCCAGAGGGAGTTGGGCGGAACTGTTTTAGGGTTTTACTTTGGGGTCATAGGGATGTCCAACGCACACCATGCCGGCCGATTCCGCCGACCCCCCACTTTACATGTCTGCCCGATCTCGGTTGGCAATGACAATTATTCAGATAAATAATTATTGTTGATGTTGGCACGATTTACCCTAATTTTCTATGTATTTTTCATATAAAAAGAGTAAACTAGAAAGCTGAAACTTCAACACAAAGTACGGCACATTATTCTGGTACAATCTGCTACGTTTCAGCTCGATTCATCACTCCACACAGAAACGACAGACATTTCTTCCGGCAATCGTTTTTGAGAGAGTCTGTACTTTGTAACTGAAACTCAGTTGTATAGGTCCAGGCGGAAGTTCCAATGGGATAGAAATTTCAACCGTTTGTGCCTCTACATTGTACGATAATTCAAGCGATTCCAGCTCTGAAAAGAGTCCATAAAAAGCGCTATCGACAACTTATCGAAATACCTTTTTTAGCATGCTCATACTTGATAGATGCATTCTCAATGTCCAGCTCACAAGCATTCAGCTTGAGAAAATTGGTGCTTTTGAGTAGCTGAAACTCTTTCGGAGCCAAAATCATTGAGACATAAAAAGCAAACTTAACAGAAGACAAATACCTCTAATTGAATCACTGCCTCTCCGTCAAATGTAAACGCCTCCAAATCCGGCTTCAGATGCAACTGATAGTTGGTCGGTTTGGCTAACTTAGGCAGCCTCTACAACCATATTATGAAAAGTTTTGCAACTCTGATTATGGTATTAACAGTCAGGCACAAACAGTCTTATGGCACCGTCTGGACTACATGAGCCGAAGTTATAAGCCTAAGCTTAAAACCATGTAATCATGAAATGGGCCCTATCTACGGGGTGTCTAAAAATGGACTCCAGGGGTATTTTTGTATTTGGAAAACAGGCCCTCCGGAGCGTGCCTATACTGATACGTCTCTAGGGGTACTTTTATATTTGGCAAAACAGCCCCCCAGGGCGGTCTCTATGCTGACGTAGTGATCGTTAGACTCGCCAGCCAACGGGCTTTCAAATGATGTACAGGGTGCGTAAAAAAAAAACAACCCAGCAGATTTTTTGCTGTAGCAACCGCAAATCTCAACCGATTTGAATGAATCCTGCTTTAAATGAAAGATAAATAAATTCTTGAACGATTGGTGTAGCTTTTATTAAGATGCGTTGCTTAGTTCCTGAGATAATTGCTTTAAAATTCAAAACAGAGATTTTGGCAGTGAACAACAGAGATTAAAACAACCCAGCAGATTTTTTACTGTAGCAGCCGCAAAGCTCAACCGATTTCAGTAAGTCCTATTTTATATGAAAGATAAATTAATTCTTGAAAGATTGGTGAAGCTTTTATTAAGATACGATGCTTAGTTCCTGAGATATTTGCACTCAAAGTCAAAACAGATTTTGGCAATGAACAAGAGCGATTTTTATTATTCTGTTGCACTTCATAATAAAACCGATTCCTACTGCTCAGGGCTAACGTAACGAGGTTTTTCTGGTGCCACACATGCTTGGTTACTTCATTTGTAAAAGTCTTGTTGCCCCTCAGCAGTAGGAATCCGTTTTGTTGTGAAGTGCAACGGAATCGCTCTTGTTCACTGCCAAAATCTCTGTTTTGAGTTTGAAGGAAAATATCTCAGGAACTAAGCATCGTATCTTAATAGGGCCTTCACCAGTCTTTCAAGAATTTATTCGTCTTTCATTTAAAGCAGGATTCATTCAAATCGGTTGAGATTTGCGGTTGCTACAGCAAAAACTCTGCTGGGTTGTTTTTTTTTGACACACCCTGGATATAACATTACTATTTTGGACGATTTTGAAATTTTGGAATTTTGCCAAAAAATAATCGATAATCGATATTTATCAACAGAAATCGTTAATTTAATTATTATCAGTAAACACATTAATTTCTGTTTGGGATCGGTTCCTGATTTCCGGCCCCCCAGCTACACCTGATCCGACCATTTTTTGCTACCCAAGAAACGTTTCGACACTGAGGGTACGGTGATCAGGCACTGTACGACTTTGGAGAGAGGATCGCCGAAAGAAAAGACGATATTTTTGGGGCTTAGTTGTTAATAAATTATTATTTTCAAAACTTTCTGCTCAGTAGTCAAGTGCCAAAAGGGAAGCAAAATGGAATGTAGCAACTACCGCGGTATCACTCTTCTATCTCATGTCTCCAAACTGATGGCAAAGATTGTACTTAAGAGAGCACTGCCCTACTTCCTGAACAAGCGAAGAACACAGCAAGCCGGTTTTACCCCCAACAAGTCAACTATTGACCAGATATTTGCATTGAGACAACTGATTGAGCTTGCAAGAGAGTACAGACGGCCACTTTACATTGCATTTATAGACCTAAAACAAGCTTTCGATTCTGTGGACCGACAGAGGATGTGGAAGGTGATTGAACAAATCAAGATCCCTGCAAAACTGGAGAGAATGATAAAGGCCCTCTATGATGCACCACGCAGTAAAGTGAGATGCGGACAGACTGAGTCAAAGAGCTTTGAATTGAAAACTGGAGTGCGGCAAGGATGTGTTTTGGCACCTACTCTGTTCAACTCGGTGATAGATTATGCCCTGAAATGGCTTGACCCGGAAGAAGTCTTCCCAGGTTTCCACCTGGGGGACAAGAAAATCCAAGACCTAGACTTTGCAGATGATATAGCCTTCTTTTCTGAAACCCTGGAAGACCTGAAACATGGATTGTACACTATCAATGACGAATTCAACAAGCTAGGACTCCAGATTAATTGGGACAAGACCAAACTAATGGCTCCAGACTTTCTGACAACCCCTGCAACCATAGAGATCAGCGGTAACCGTGTGGAGTTTGTGAAGGAATTCCAATACCTTGGATCAGTGATAACCAGTGATGCTTCATGCCACCAAGACCTGCAGTCAAGAATCCACAAAAACGTTGGAAAAATGGCAAGCCTAAATACTGTACTGTGGAATAGAAGGGACCTGAGCCGAAAAACCAAACTGAGCATGTACCGAGCCCTGATAACCTCCTCTCTGCTATATGCAAGTGAAACATGGGCGTTGAACCAAGGACTAGAGAAGAGATTGGACATCTTTGACAACAAATGCCTACGAAGACTGGAAAGAATTAAGTGGTACCAGCGCGTGTCCAACGATGAGCTCAGGATAAGAACACAGCAACCGTATGCCTCCCAACTAGCCAGAAAAAGCAGACTCCGATGGTTTGGTCACGTGACCAGAATGGATGAAGAGCAGCTGTCAAAGACCTTGCTTGAATTTAACCCGGGACAACACGGATGGAAAAGACCATTGGGCAGGCCGAGAACGCGGTGGAAGGATGTACTCAGAGAAGACCAAAGGACGATTACAGAAAACCCAAATAATCGGAACCGATGGAGAACAGCGCTGCAAAAGAAAGAGTTCCTCCACGCCACGCCTAAGCTTGCTCGGCGTTCAGGAGAAAATAACTTGCTATTAATTTGCTTGGTACCCAAATTCTGAAATTTAATTTGTTACAAATTTGTTATTTGATATGAATTAAATAAAAATTTGCTAAAATCAATACTCAATCCCAGAGGAAACAGCTCATAACCTGGGTGGTGTCAGTCCAAAAAGAGTTCAACTTTCTTCAGATGGCGACAAATAGTCTACAAATTAACATTTAATGAGTTGATATCTTTGCTATAGGCATTCACAAGGTCATTTTTCAACTGAACTTGTTGTTTTGTAGCCAGACTTTGGTTAGTGAAGCTGCCAAACCAAGCAAATTTATATCAAATTCATATCAAATTTATATCAAATTTATAGGCCAATTTTACGAAATTTAATATAATTTTAATTTGTTTGGCAGTCATCGCGAGAAATTTAATTTGTTATTAAATTGCTATTTACTGGGTGATTTTGGCCAAAACAATTTAATTTTGTTATTTAATTTTAATTTGATCGGAAACACTATTCTGGAGTACGTAAATTCCGTAGAATTCTTGAACTGGTATTGTCAGTGTTAGTGTTGCATTATCTGGGGTGTTCCGCACTTTGTGTCACCCCCTGTTTGATAGGTTTGCGGCATTAAAGAGAGTGACCAAAAGGCAGGTCTAATGTTACAGCAGTCATAAACAGTGACCATAAAACTGTCGATTAATCCAGTCATAAATAAGGATTACTGCAGAGTACATTGGACAACAAATGGGCCTGTGTCCCATAGATTAGCTCTTAGGGCACAATACGGGATATAAAAGGGAACAGAAATGAAGCAAGACCACTTGTCTCTTCATCAGTCAAGCGCGTGGCGAGAGCAGAAATGGCTAAGGTAGGCTTGTCCTGCCGTTTGTGTCTTACTGTGTTGGACACTGACTACAGTAGCAGTGACGCCATCTACAGTAGTACAGTGCTGTGTGTTTGTGGTTTTTGTTTGCCTCTCCACATCATACTCTCTCTGATACCACGGAAAACCCCATATACATATGTACAATGTATACAGTATAGATCAAAAAAATGTTCCATCCCATTTTCGGCCTTCACTCAAACGTTTCGTTCTCAGTCACTTCTTTAACGATTTGGCTCAAATTTTCAGCAAAAATTATCAACATGGTTGGCTAAATATTCTGCAAGTTTAGTGCCAAAATTCCGACCCATACTGGTTTTATGATCCGAAAACTAGGAAGATGGTGGTCAACGCAAATATATTTTTTTTCGGTAATACAAGGAGTACAGGCCTGAAACTTGCAGGAATGATTGGTGTTGCTATTGGGCATAACATACTAACCGGGCAGCCCTGTAGCTCAAAGGACACTAAAATTGGGGAATTTCAAAAACATGACTAAATATGACTTTTCTTCGTAAAACCGGCAAAATGACGATTCTAAAGATTTTCGATTTTCAAAAAGCGCTGCAGGAATGGTTTCTATGGTGTGAAACAGAGTTTAAATATCAGGTTCATTTATTTGTCGAACTTCCTGCTACAATCTGTGTTGATTAACATCAGATTCAGTGCTTTGATTCTAGAAGGTGCGGATAACTATGGGATTTTCACTCATGTTTTTTAAATTCCCCAATTTTAGTGCCCTTTGAGCAACAGGGCTGCCTGCTTAGTATGTTATGCCCAGTGGCAACACCAATATTTCCTGCAAGTTTCAGGCCTGTACTCCTTGTATTACCGAAAAAATATACATTTGTGTGGACCACCCTCATTCCTAGTTTTTGGATCATAAAACCAGTATGAGTCGGAATTTTGACACTAAACTTACAGATTATTTAGCCAACCATGTTGTTAATTTTTGCTGAAAATTTGAGCCAAATCGGTAAAGAAGTGACTGAGAACGAAACGTTTGAGTGAAGGCCGAAAAGGCGATGGGACATTTTTTTTATCTATACTGTATAAGGATCTGTTCCTCTCATCAAGTACATTACTACACTCTTCACGAAATTTGTACTTTCCTTAGAAGAAAGAGGCCTGACAAAAAATCGTCTTTTTTGGCACAGCGCCAATTTTTGTGCCGATACCAGATTCGGATGTCCCAGCCTTCAGGCATCTCAAAAAATACTACTGTTGATCGGTCTACGATCGCTACCAGAGTTACAGTCGATTTTCTAACGATAACAAGCGCTCAGAATTTTGCTCTCCCAAAGTCAAGCACAAAAATTCATTCAAGAAGGTACACAAGGGGTTTTTTCCTCGAACCAATTTGAGCCTCACGGTTCTACATATATTACGTATTTCGGACATGCTGAATCCAGCGGTTAAGGCCGATTTATACTTCATTCGCTCGCAAGAGCGAGCGAATTGCTCGCGTCGCTCAGCGACGCGATTTGGTCCGCGATGCTGGCATTTGCCCGCGATTTTGCTCGCCGAACACGAACATCGCGCCCCCAATCGCTCGCTAGTCGCCGCGATGGGCGACGCGAGCGAATGCAGTCGCGACGGCGAGCAGAGTTGCAAAAAAAGCATTTTAGTAAAAAGAAAAATTATCTTTTCTCAGGCTTTGTAGGCCCAATGTAGTGCGGATAGGACTTCATTCTCTACGCGAAAACATGTTGCTTGTCTACTACTCAATACATATTACTTCAGATTCCCTCTCTAATTATTTGGCAGAGAAAACGGCCAAAGCGTCGTCTGATCAGTTCAAAGAGAAGTTGATTTCCGTGATGGAGTATTACCCATGGATTTACAGCTTGCAACACCCAGACCATTCCAATTCCGTTGTCGTTGCCAACAGTTGGAAAGAAATTGCTAAAGAACTTTCCTGCACAGGTATGTGTATGGACATGTTGTGGTACTGTAATAATTTTTTCGCCTTTATCTTTTGTTTCGGTACTTTACTTACTACCAAACATAAGCAAAAGGAGCTGCTGAGCTGCTCCCCTGAGGCTGGGCTTCCCCTGAGGCTCAGAGTTACACCCATCAGCATATTACATTGGTTGCGCTCTGCGGCTTTGATTTTTGCTAGAAATTTGACCTCGAAGTTGGGTCTCCGTCAGAAATTGCTGAGACTTAATCTCAAGTTATTTTGCGGCGATGAAGTGCAAGCACTCAAAGCCGTAGAGCAAAACCAATGTGACCGCTGGATTCAGCATGTCCGAAATAATATAGAACCGTGAAGCTGAAATTGGTTGGAGGAAAATGTTGATTTTTTGTCAGGCCTCTTTCTTCTAACTTAAGTACAATATCCTAATTTCGAGATCAATAGTAATGTAGTTGATAAGAGGAACAGATCCATATATACATGCATGGAGTTCAATCCACGCATAAATTCGGGACACTGCCGGATGTACCCAGGGCCAAAGATTTTTGAACAGACTCTAGTTCAAATCGTGATGCCACGAACAAAGACATTGAGTGGTGTTCAGAGATAACAAGCTAAGCGCACATGGGCTATAGTTGTATCTTGATACAGAGACATACTGAAGCTGACTGGCTAGCTTTCTCAAATACTGAGTTTAAGGTGCTAGTCCGGCATCGCGTGTAGCTTAGCGGTTTAGAGCACTGGACTGGCAATCCAAAGGTGCTGGGTTCGATTCCCAGCTATGCCATTGCACATGCCTATACTTTTTCACCTTTCATTCAATGCATATTATATGTGTTGACGAACCTTTCACTTACCCAATTTCGAACAATTTTGTCCACCATAAGGCGTATAGTGATGAGTTGCCCAACAGCCACAGTAGTAGTTCCGATGAGCGGCATCATAGCATGTGTGATTCGGACAAAACTGCCCTTGACTACACACAGAGCCTATGCCATAGAACATTAATCAGCAGTACTACAGTCAGGCACTTAACGCCATTTATGGTACCACCAGTACCATACTACAGGCTGTGCCAAAAACAAGCCAATTTTACTGTGCAACTGTAAATCTCAACCGACTTTTAATGAATCCTTTTTGAATGAAAGACAGCTAAATTCTTGAAAGATTGGTGATACTTTTATTAAGATGCTCAGTAGTGATGTAAAATTATGGAATTTTAATTTTAATTCTATGACAATTATATTATTGAGTAAGTTTTTATTTCAATTAAATTAAATTAAATTAATTGAAACGGTTTTCCATTGTTTTCAGACGGCTGTTATTTTAATCGAATTTTTCTAATTTTTCATGAAACCGAATGCGGTTTTTTTGCCAGAGTTGTCATATTAGGCTAACGGCCTTTTAGCGCATTTTCGTTGTTGTAGCGCGAATTATTAAAAATGGTAGCCTATACCTACTAAAAAGGAAGCTTTTGTCCGCAACTATATTACAAGGAAAGCTCAACCCAGTTCATGTTTCCAACAGCCAAAATGGTAGTTCACTATCAAAAAGTTTCTTTTCACAGCTTCTACAGTGCCATGTCGATCTTATTGAAGATTTTCTAATGTTGGACACAGTTCCAAGTTTAGTCGGGGCGGGGTGCCAACAAAAACGTTGTAGTTTTTAGGGGGTTGTGCTGAAAACGTCGAAAAACATCGGGAGAGGGGTGAGGTCCAAAATTCTGAATTTTTTCGTATTGTGCCCAGTGGCAACATCAATCATTCCGGCCAGTTTCAGACCTGTAGTCCTTGTACTACCAGAAAAAATTAGAATTTCGGTGGACCACCTTAGTTCTTAGTTTTCGGGTCGTAAAACCAGTACGAGTCAGAATTTTTGGATCAAACTTCTGTAACGAATTTTGTATTCTTACTATGTAGTTATCTAATCGTGCCGATTAAGCGTACCTACGCACCTGTTATTGTGTATCGATTGGTATAATTTGGCGCTGGCCCGGCGCGTCTGTTTAAGCCATGCCGCCTGGTCAAGGAGTCAAGCTAGCGCCGTGCTGGAGAGCGGTTGGTTAGCGCTTTTAATAAAGCTGAGATCAGCCTCTCGGCTAATAGTCTAACCTCGCTTGTGTCATAGATTGTGCTTTGGGGTGTCGTGGACTGTTGCCCCGCCCTATTCGCAATCTGTGGCTGGTTTAGCTTTACTTCTTTGCGGCTTTGTTACTTAGCAATAGTTTCGTTGTTACTTTTTAGTAAAGTCAGTTTAGTAAATCTAGCTGTCAATAAAACTAACCGTTCGTACAGTTGAATTTCGAACCCTAAACGGCTGACTGAAATATGCCAGCCGTAACAACTTGGAGGCTCTATTGAGGGATTCGACTGCTTACGAACGAGTTGTTTAATCCTGCGCGCGTGTTAAAGCTGTGTGTGCTGTGGCTAAATTTGGGAGCCCGCCACACCACGTCTTTGTGTCTCTCACCTACGCCGCATTCCTTTCGCGTGCGTGTTCCAGCGTGTTTTGCTTATCGTCGCTTTCTTTAACACAGCTAAACTACACAATTGTTTTCTTGCCTAAGTAAACGCTAAAGTGTGTTCGTTATATTTTAATAATGGCTGGAAGAAGAAATCGACGTCACAACGAACCTGAGGCAGAGGGAGGTGAGGCTGGTGCATTGTTTGCTGCCGCCCATCAACAGTTGCAGGCCTCAACAGCAGCTACTCGTGCAGCTACAGAGGCAACCAGAGCCATTCAAGAGCAGCTGGAAATGTTGCAACAACAGAACCAAGCAGCTGCACCGCCTGCAATTCGCGACCTGAGATGTCTTGAACCGGTAGGCAATTTCAGTGGCGACACAAAATCTGAAGATTGGGGTGATTTTATCGATCGATTTGAACTTCTGAGCGAGCCACTGCACCTCAATCAAGCCGATCGTGCAGTCAGTTTGGCAATTCGACTGAAAGGACTGGCCTACCAAGAGTACAAGGAAGCACCTGCATATGTGCGCCAGAACTACAGAGAGCTGCGTGCCTTCCTAGAGGAGCGTTTTGGAAGAAACGCCAATGTGGCTCAGAACTTGCTCTCACTGGAACAATGCAGTCAGAAGCCAGGAGAATCGGTTGCTGCCTTTGCTGGACGGGTTTGTCAGCTGGGTAAAAAGGCCTATCCTGATTTGGGTCCAGACAACAGAGACCGAATTCTGCTGCATCGATTCATCTTTGGCGTACAGAGCACCATTCGCGAACGACTCTGGGATAGAGATCCACCAAATCTGCGACAAGCTATTGATATAGCAGCCAGGTTGGAAGCAGGCGAAAACATGCATTCATCCAGTGTTCGGTCTGGCACAGATGACAATCTGGTGTCTCAGCTGGTCAAACAACAAACCAAGTTCAACTCAAAGATCTTGGACACCATGGGACGCTTGAGTGTGTCACTCAGTCAACAGTCTGCTAGCCAGCAGTCCAGTCCTGCAAGGTCATCAGCTGCTGGCCAATGGACAGATGATCGGAAACCAACTTGCACAAAGTGTGGAAAAAAGGGACACATCGTTGCTGAATGCTTCCAAGGCAAACAGTGCAGCAATTGTGGCAAGCTGAATCACATTGCGCGAATCTGTCGTCAACCTACCAAGGCTCAAGCACAATCAGGACGTACAGTCCACAGTGCACATGCTATGGAGGAAACGCCAATTCAGAAGAGCGATCCACAGTCTAATATCGAAGTGCAAGGTCTTCGCCAGGAAATAGAAATCCTTACCTCACAACTTCAAGCTGTGCAAGCCACACAGACTCAGAGTCCAACCAGTTGGTCACCTAGCTACCATGAGACAATGATGGTAGAAGCTGAAGCATTGCAGACTCAGCCGCCTGAAGCAGTTTGTGACTGTCATCAGTGCAACATTCATCGTGAGGGTGACTACAGGTGGATCAAAGAGTTCTGCTCAGTTCCATTGTTGTGCCACAATGGTCACCTACAAGAAGTGTCTGGTTCACAGTGTCATGTATTCTGCCAAAGCTTGCAATGCAGTCTGCAGTCCTTCTGTATTGTGTGCCGGCACAGAGAGTTGTGCAAAGACTTGACCTGCCCAGCATTCATCACCATTGAGGGTGACAAGCAGAAAGTGTTACGCAAGAAAGCCTACCAGTTGAGCAAGGAAATGTCCACTTGGGAGACTGACCGGGACAAAATGGCATCCAAATGCGCTGCAAATCATCTGGCTGTCAAAGCTTACCAGCGTATGCGAGGATTGGAGCGCAAGGTTCAGTCCATCCAGTCAGAGTTTGGAGATCGACTACGCAAGATTGAAAGTGTCCTCTTTGCCGAATCGATGGATTGTCAGTTCGGCCACGTGGTCTCTAAACCACTCACTCCACAGGCTGAGCCACCACCGCTGCCAATTCCAGTTGGTCCAACGTCAGTGGAAGTTGGTGAACTAGAAGAAGGTGAGATTCTAGCTGCTGGGATTACAGATCTGATCAAATCGAAGGAACCTCTGGTCAGTAAGATTCCCCTGAAGCTGCAAGGACGATCTGTTGTTGGTTTGATGGATGGAGGTGCCACATTGTCTATCATCTCCAAGGAGGAAGTTGACAAAGGTGGGTTTGGTGCATTGGTTGGTCAGATCCAAAGCCCAGTCTCAATCACAGGACATCGTGTACCCATCCTCGGCACTGTAGTTGGGCAGATCGATATTGGTGGTATTAGAATCAAACACCGATTTTTTGTGTCCAGCCAGACGCCATACAGCTGCATCCTGGGTACAGATTTTTGCAAGAATCTGTGTGTTATTGGCTACAAATGGATCTCATTCAACTATCAAGATGGTGTGCTGAAGATTGGCAATGAGTTGATTCCTATGGGAAGGCATGTCACTGTGGACACTCCACTAACGCTGCCACCCATGCCAAGTGCACAAGTGTTGACCTCCCCTCAACATCAGCTTCTGTTTGTCACTACTCCAAGTGAAGTTGTAATTCCACCATTCTCTGAAGCTGTGATCGATGGCAATCTCAAGCAAAGTGGCCAGAAAGGACCATGGCTGGTGGAACATTGTCAAGGAGGATCACACAGAGCCGGACTTCTCACTGCTCGGACACTAGTTCAACCTAATGCAGATGGCATCTGTCCAGTTCGTGTGGCTAATGCTTCAAGCGTTAATGTGCATCTGTCTAAGGGAACTGCAATTGGTCAAGCTGTTCCAGCTCAGTGTTTGCACTCTCCAGAATCTGTGCTTGTGGTTGATCGTGTCAAACAGATCGACCGACCAATGAAAGTTCAGACTGTCTTAACTCAAGAGCGTGCAAGAAAGCTGGATGACCTGCTGACTAATATTGACTTGACTGAGAGCAACATCACAGCCTTACAACAACAGCAGTTGAAGAACCTTCTGCGAACTCATTGGCAGTGTATCGCAAACACACGTGATGACATAGGCTACACACCAGCCTTCCAACATCAAATTCCAACACCAGGGTTTGGACCATTCAAATTGCCTCCCAGACGACTTCCTTTTGCAGTGCGTGATGAAGTTGACAAAGAAGTAGACCGATGGAAAGAACTGGGTGTTGTGAGAGAATCCTACAGTGGAACTTCCAGTCCCGTTGTACCAGTTCGCAAACCTGATGGCTCAATCCTCTCTGGACACCTGGGAATACATAAGACCTTGGCAAAGATCCAAGCAAAGTACTACTGGCCTACCATGCGTCAGGATATCCAGGCCTGGGTAAAATCCTGCAATGACTGCGAAACTGGAAAGGGTCAACAGCCTGTTTTGCGTGTTCCTATGAAGCAGTTTTCTGCCAGTGGCCCTTGGGAGTTGGTCTCTTGTGATGTTCTTGGTCCCTTGCCGATGAAAAAAGAGTGGGAACAAGTTCATCATCGTATTCTCTGACCACTTCACCAAATGGGTGGAGGCTGTCCCTCTTCCTGATCAGAAAGCCGAAACAGTGGCTGATGCGTTTGTGCATGCAATTGTCTGCCGTCATGGCACTCCTGCCAAGCTGTTGTCTGATCGTGGCCGTAATTTTATGGCTGAGTTGTTCAAGTGCACCTGTGACTTGCTCGCTGTTCAGCGGCTCCACACAACCAGCTACCACCCTGAGACTAATGGGCAAACGGAACGCTTTAACAGAACTCTTTTGGCCATGCTGAGAATGTATAGTTCAACAGCCCAAGACGATTGGGATCGCCACCTTGACTTTGTCTTGATGGCGTACAGGTCAAGTGTGCATGAGTCTACTCATGAATCGCCTTTCAATCTGCAACATGGTCGGGATCCTACCCTTCCGATTGACTTGGCTCTTACTTCAACTGTGACTTCTCACCCAGCTGCTGCACGTGTGTGTGACTACTTAGCGGAGTTGCGGAAGAGACTGTCTCATGCATGGCAGTGTGCTGAACAGTCCATCCAGCAAGCCCAAGACAGCAGCAAACAGCACTATGATAGACATGCAAGGACATCTCCCTTCTCTGTTGGAGATCGTGTTTGGGTTTACACACCTGCTGTACCCAAAGGGAAAACGCGCAAGTTATCCCACCTCTGGCACGGTCCTTTCCGCATTGAGAGGTTGAATGATGTCAATGCTGTGGTGCGTTCTGTTCGACACCCACGAAAAGCCAGCAAACGCGTTCACTTGAATCGCCTGAAGCTGTGCTGTGGACCCACTGTCCTGTCACAAGGTCAACTGGCCTCTGAAGTTGACAGTGATTCAGAGGGTAGTGTTGAGCTCTGAGTTTACTTGCTGTCTGTTGTTCTTTTGTACAGTTAGTAAACATGTTGTGTCTTATACTTCTTGTGTGCAACGATTTCTCGTCAACAATAATCGATTCACTTTTGTTGCTCATCTCCTGCTAATTCGTAACCAAATGCAGTAAACTGATCTCATCAGTTCAACTGATCTTACAGTACACTTCCGGGTATATAATTTGCCTTTTGTTGGTGCTTATTTCCAGATCTTGGTCATTTCTCTCTTCCAGCACAATAACGATTGCTCAACAACAGTAGCTCTGCCTTGTTCTCCTTCGATTTTGGTAAGTTTTTTTATTCTCTTTAGTTATTTCCCGCCCACTGTAACCACACCACACTCTCTTTTTTTAACTGAACTGGTTACAGTCTCTTAAGCTGTTGGATTGCCACTTAGTTCTTTGCCGCATATGTAATGTTTTTTTACTTGTGTTTTGCTCTATTGTTGGTTTTGCATTGAAACTGTGTAAAATAGGTACTGTAGGCTAGACTTAGAATTCGCTCGGGTGTCATCGCAAGGATCAGGGTGACCTGTCAATGCTGGCCTAGGCCATGGCTGGCTTCCTCTCATTCTGTTCTGTCTGCTCATCATCAACTCTGTTCTGCGACTGCTCAGCCAAACTCTTTTCAATCTTATTCCACTATCAGCTGCAACAACTGTTTCTTACATTATTCTGACTGTCTTCCGTTCTCTACACCCAATCTTACTGCAATCTGCTACATACTGCTAATGACAAAACTGTAGCACCCAGTTGGGCCGTTTTGACTTCAGCGGTTCCAGCCCTACTCTTGGCAGTACATTTCTGTGACTTTCGGGGCTTGTCACTGTTGCTGCCCTTCTCTTCGGCCATTGGGCCAACAACCTTCTTGCTATAGCCAGTTGTTGGCACCTGTTTATTGCGCTCCCAGAAATCGCCAGTTCTCACTTTCTATTCTCTGGACTGATTTGGGCAGCAAAGCGCGCTTCTGATTTCGTTCTGGGCAGCTCGACTTTTGAATTGTTTTACGTTCGCCCTACCGGTCACCACTGACATTCTGGACACTCTACGAGGACACCACGGACACTGTAATAACAACTTGTTTCTGTTTTCTTAATTTTTACTGTGTCATTCTTGTTCGTGTCTTTATTTTGAGTAGCTGAGTTGTGCACTGTGTTGCAAAGTTTTTTCGCGTTTTTCTACTGTTAGGCGTGGCAATCCACCAGTCTGTCGCTTCGATTATGCCAGGCGATCGGCGCGATCGCTTTTGTAGGACGGGCGAGTGTAACGAATTTTGTATTCTTACTATGTAGTTATCTAATCGTGCCGATTAAGCGTACCTACGCACCTGTTATTGTGTATCGATTGGTATAATTTGGCGCTGGCCCGGCGCGTCTGTTTAAGCCATGCCGCCTGGTCAAGGAGTCAAGCTAGCGCCGTGCTGGAGAGCGGTTGGTTAGCGCTTGGAATAAAGCTGAGATCAGCCTCTCGGCTAATAGTCTAACCTCGCTTGTGTCATAGATTGTGCTTTGGGGTGTCGTGTACTGTTGCCCCGCCCTATTCGCAATCTGTGGCTGGTTTAGCTTTACTTCTTTGCGGCTTTGTTACTTAGCAATAGTTTCGTTGTTACTTTTTAGTAAAGTCAGTTTAGTAAATCTAGCTGTCAATAAAACTAACCGTTCGTACAGTTGAATTTCGAACCCTAAACGGCTGACTGAAATATGCCAGCCGTAACACTTCCACAATATCTAATAATAATGAATCCTGAAAGTTTGAGCCAAATCGATATAGAAATGACCGAGAACAATCGCTTGAGTAAAGTTCGAAAAAGGGGTGGATATTTTTTTAACCATACTGTATCTCAGGAATAAGCAGAGTGTACAATATAGCAATAATAACAAAAACAATTTCAGCGATCTTTTAAGAATTTATTTATCTTTCGTTTAAAAAGCATCCATTCAAATAGGTTGAGATTTGCGGTTGCTACAGTAATAAAATTTGCGGGGTTGGCATACATACATGTAACAGGTCATCCGCTGAAGGGGGATGGGGTTGGGGGTCTCGCGCCGGCCGGGGGGGTCTGAGCCCAAATTTTGGGAAGGAGGTTGGGCACTAAAAAACGCTCAAAAATCGTAAAAAATCGTCAAAAGTGCTTTGCTACAGGCGATTTTGGCAATTTTTGTGTCTGAAATTGCAGAAAATCGCAAAAACTTGCCAGAAAAATTACTTGCCAGAAAAATCGCCTCTGGGTTCCCATCCGGGGGGGGGGGCGATCTGGACTACAATTGTAAGTCGGGTGGGGGCAGACCTCTAGACCTCTTGTATGCATCCTTACATACGTCTAAAAATTCGGGTCAGTTCACTTCAGAAGAGCATACATAATAACTCAGGGACACAGAAGGCTAGCCGGCTAGGACTTGGCCAAAATATACGTTTAACAAATAATAATAATTGTGCCAAAAAAGCTATATTTTTTCCATGAAAGTTTCAACCAAATATCTTGTCCTGTCAATATGCGAATTATCTGGGTCAGTCGTTTGTTGGTTGACTGTCACACACTCACCATACCGAGCGATAGACAAGTACTGTTGTTTGTGTATATGTCGTAGGGAGAAACGGAATTCAGGGAGATTCGGAATCTCCCTAGGGAGAAGTGGAATTCCGTCTCTCCCTAGGGTTTTAGGGAATGTGACCTCTATTCCCTGACTCCCTAGGGAGATTCGGAATCCGCAACTGGCCGCATAAAAGGTCACTCGAGTTGGTCGCTCTTTTGCCCTCAGGCTCTGCGAGAATTACTTTTACAACCTGTCCCGGTGATATTTGGCACCTAAGCAACAGTGGCTCAAACGGCATGCCGATATAAGTCCAGTACATACTGCACTTTTACTTCTATACAGCCAAGAATCTAAAGCACAGAAATAACAAAGAATTATGTGCACACGTACAGTATCTTTCAGTAGAATAGTTACTTAGGAAAGTGGCACGGTTTTCCGCCATGGCATTTGGATGAGCACTTTAAACCTGGGCGCAATTCACTCAATTTGAAACAGGCGCAACGCTTAGTACGGCATGTTTGTTTGCACTTGCACATAGACTTCAAATCGTATTCGGCTCTGTCACCCGGCAATAGAGGTCTCGGCATTCTTACGGCTAAACAGTAAAAAGGCCTTGCTTTATAGCTCTGATGGCCTGCTCTGCCTGCTCTACCACAAGTGCGGCTGGCCAGAGGTCAGAGTTAAAAACCCGACTTGCGTGTAAGTAATCAACTCTTTTATGTAGTACGTACAACATGGAAATAAAAAACCAAACATTTGGCTGTCTGCTCATTGTAAATATCTAGCGATCTGTTCACTAAAATTGCCTAACCGTTTGAACCGCTGTTGCTTAGGTGCAAATTAAGACCGACCCAGAGAGGCACAGGTTGTAAAAGTTGTTCTCGCACAGCCGGAGGGCAAAGGAGTCCCACTCCAGTGACCTTTTATGCGGCGCGTTGCGGATTCCCAATCTCCCTAGGGAGTGAGGGAATGGAGGTCATATTCCTTAAAACCCTAGGGAGAGACGGAATTCCACTTCTCCCTAGGGAGATTCCGAATCTCCCTGAATTCCGTTTCTCCCTACGACATATACACATACACATTTACCATACACTAAAATACACATTGATTTTTCAATGTATATACACATACACATTGAAAATTCAGATACACATTACCATACACAAACAGTACTCAAAATGTGTATTTTTGTGTATGTGTATTTGATCAGCAAAACTCGATAAAATGTCAACAGAATCGTAAAATTTCGATGTTTTTGCTGCAGTAATATACACTAGATATCCTCATAAACCCTTCAAATGGCCTAAGTAACTCGATTTCAAAGCTATCCAAGGTTTCAAGCAGCAGACATTGAGAGATTTGATTTTCCTAGCATTTTTTTTCGAACAATTTTTATTATTACGAGTATGGTTAGTAGAACACAGATATGGGTTAGAAAAGGATGCACTGAGCAGCGGGGGCAGAGTCCTTGACATGTATGTGTGTGAATTTTCCTAGCATTTCTATCTCAAAATATACCAAAAATTTGCATTTTCAGTACAATATACATACACAAATATACACAAAAATACACATTTTTTGTTGAATGTGTACACACAAATTACCATACACATCTGAAGGTAAATGTGTACACACATACACATACACAAACGGAAAATCCAACACCGAACAACAGTACAGAAAGGCATCCCACCAATTGTTAGTTGTTACTGTTTTGTAATTTTTGTTACCTGTGATTCAGTAATTGATAACTATTTCCGTGTTACTTGCTGGTAGGGTTCTGTTTGGGTTGGATGGATATACGTAGGCGGAGAGACGGCCTAGCCCACCCGTGTTATTCAGATCAACTTAAACTTTAAGAACTTACGTTCACATTTGTAGTCGGTAATGCTGATGTTGAGATTTGGAATCCAAGATCCATACGTACAAGTCCATGTTGGATATGGGAACTTACACGAGCTCTGGCTGGTTACTGACCTAGCTAGCCTTTCCTGCTGGTCAACCAAGTTGTAGTAGCTGCGGCAACCCAGTTTTATAACGGTTCCATGTTCGAAAAGAGCTGAAGTTTCATTTTCCGGACTAATCGTAATGGTAGAATTGAGTGGAAGCGAGTTTAACGCCAGTAATTCAGTGCAGTTGTATCCTAAAACAGCCACACACAGGTACATGGAGATAGTCTACCAGCCAGAGAACAACCAATATCGCAATCTATTGCTGGTTCAGTCAAATTCTAGAGGACCCCAGCCCAGACAAAGACAAATGTGACGTACCTGAGCAATTTTTGCCGCCATAAAAGGTCATTGAGCAATTGCATGAATAGTCAGAATAGCCTATGTTTGTACAGGGAGCATCATTTTGGCATGGGTTCAGTAATTCACAGAGAGGTACAGCTGAAAGTGAAGCAAAATGAAAAAAGTTGAACGCCGTTTCAGTACATGTTGTTTGTTTGTTTATGAGTTTCACTGTCCTTTCGGACAGCTCAGGACACCCCTCGCTCTTTTCAGAGCCCTTCAATGGGGTAGCCCTGTCTACAAACAACCCTCCCCTTTGCTGCCAATAGGTGCAACGGCAGCGCCGGTTCGGTTCCCATTTACCTACTGGCCATCACCGGCTTTCGGCGGTCTGGGTTGGGCTTTACGTCGACTACTTCCAGTCGCTTCGACCGGTTTCGAACCCACAAACAACCACTCTCACGGATGCCGGGGCCGCTCTCACGGATGCAAATACGTACAAATACTTCATGGTATAAATAGTGTGAGAACGCAATTTCGCTTTATTGTGTACTGAGTCTACCTACAGTTTATTTCGCTCCTGATCTGAAAATCTAAACCGCGCGAACCGCAAAACACGCAATGCTATCAAATTCTAAACTGCGCAAGCCATAAAACACGCAGCGTTCATGACCCGTGACAGAGGTTACAAGCAGTTTGCGGATGGTACTGTACATAGGTGTGACGTACCTACCTTCGCACACATACTGTGAGGGTTTAGGTACCCTCCCAATCCAGGTCCCCAAATGGCAAGTCATTTGATTTTCCAACTCAACAAACTCTCCTGTTGTCACATCTTTAAGTTTATAACCAAATTCACATTCAAATTTAGCCATTGAACCATGAGTGACTGCTGAATATCCATCATCATTAGGATCTGTTTTGTATATTGCATGTTCAGGCATTGCTCCAATTAATGTTATACGTAGACATTTAGCTGGTTCACATTTACTGATTTCTCCTTGCCATTCGCCACTTTGGCATTCGACTTTCTTCCTTCTTTTATCAGCGAAATGACCTGCTTTGCAATAGACCGTCACGCTCCCACCATCTGGGATTGTTTCGTCGTTAGAACTGAATTTTAATTGTCCATTCTCTTCTGGAAGAATAGAATTCCTGGGACAGCCTGCAAATGTTGGTTTGTACGGGCAGATTAACACGAACTAATTATCGGTCGGTCGGTCGGTCGGTCGGTCGGTCGGTCGGTCGGTCGGTCGGTCGGTCGGTCGGTCGGTCGGTCGGTCGGTCGGTCGGTCGGTCGGTCGGTCGGTCGGTCGGTCGGTCGGTCGGTCGGTCGGTCGGTCGGTCGGTCGGTCGGTCGGTCGGTCGGTCGGTCGGTCGGTCGGTCGGTCGGTCGGTCGGTCAAATGTTTCTATCAGGAGCAGTTTAACATACCGTACCTGTATTAACTGTATGAAATAAATTTAAAACCAGCAAACTATAATACAGTACAGTTACCAGTGACATATTGTCACTGAGTCAATATTGTCGGAGCTGAACATACAGCTCTAAATGAAATGCTTACAAACTACAGAAAAAGTAATGCAGAACTGAAAGCTAATGGAACTAATCAATTTGACTTTTTTGAAAGCTCATAGAAGCAGCATCGGAAATGCATCAGTGCGTTGCGTTTTCAACAAACAATCTATATTGTCGCCCAGTCAATAGAGCAAAGAGCTAACAAGAAGCTCTAATCTAAAGGCAGGGCAAACTGGAAAAAAGTTACACTAACTAAAGTGGCATTGGAACTAATCAATTATGCTTTTCGGTCACTAATGCAAGTCGCATCAGAAATGCATCGGTGCGTTTCGAGCAAACATAAGAGACATAAAGTAAATGGTTTTTAAGCAGCTCTGTTTCACCGAGATTAAAGTAGTTTTTTATGTTTATAATGGAATATTTGTGATTTATTTGCAACATGCGCTCTCGAACATCCAACATTTGCAATGAATGGAAGCACCAAATAGAATACGCTATCACAGCTGAGCTGCGCTTTGCCTTTTAGGAACATCTCTAATAAAGAAGTTGTTCTAGAATTTTGGGGGAATGCGTGTCCGTCTGGCGGGCCTAAAAGCTGTCTCTACTATACTATTGTATAAGCCTCTACAGGCGCCACAAAACGTTCATATGTTGGTGTTTACTAAGTCGCCTGTCTGATTTGGTTTATTTCCACCCTAAAAAATTTGCATTAAGCAAGCCAGACGTGCACACAGATAAAGACAAGACCTATTTCCACCCTAAAAAATTTGCATTAAGCAAGCCAGACGTGCACACAGATAAAGACAAGACCTAGCAAAATAGCATAGATCTACCAAAAAATATTGCAAAATATCATATGAGGGCAATACCGTGATATACGCTGTCTAAAATTACACAGACCATTATTTAGACCAGCTCAAACGTAAGTGTGACTGGTTTTAGAAGATAAATAGAAAAGCAGATACAGAATGGGTGAACACAAAAAAATAAGCCTTTATAATTTATTTATTTATTTATTTATTTATTTATTTATTTATTTATTTATTTGTTTATTTATTTATTTATTTATTTATAGATCTAACAGTCGCGTCTTGGCCACGCCACGGGTAGTTTACGCTATCCCGTGTGTCACGGTGGCCCCGGCATCTGCGAGAGCGGTTGTTTGTGGGTTCGAAACCGGTCGAAGCGACTGGAAGTAGTCGACGTAAAGCCCAACCCAGACCACCGAAAGCCGGTGATGGCCAGTAGGTAAATGGGAACCGAACCGGAGCTGCCGTTGCACTCAATGACAGCAAAGGGGAGGGATGTTTGTAGGC
Organism: Sabatieria punctata; assembly: GCA_030248155.1. NCBI lineage: Eukaryota > Metazoa > Nematoda > Chromadorea > Araeolaimida > Comesomatidae > Sabatieria > Sabatieria punctata. Next base: position 24,940 of record JASANB010006708.1, read on the forward strand.
AGGGCACGGCGATGGGCAATAAATTGATTTTAACTGGCTTTCCGCCTAACAGGCGATGGGCAATAAATTGATTTTAACTGGCTTTCCGCCTAACAGGCGATGGGCAAGGAATTGATTTTAACTGGCTTTTCAGCCAACAGGCGATGGGCAATAAATTGATTTATCTGGCTTTCCGCCTAAAAGGCGATGGGCAATAAGTAATTGGCTTTCCGCTTTAGAAGCGATGGGCAATAATAATTGGCTTTCCGCTTTAGAAGCGATGGGCATGATAATGAGTTTGCTGTATCTGTCTGTATAATGCTGTCTGTCTTTTCTAGTACTGGTTCTGCAATTTCCACCGTTGTTTGCTGGCAATAGCGCTTTGGATTCATTACCTGCAACCCTGTTTCTGATAATCACTCTGAACGGAACTGCCTCTGATGTTTACTGCTATTTGGACCTTACTTGGAATGGCAGAACTATCGCCACTGTACGTAGTACAGTACAGCGCCTGACTACAATGTAATGCTAAACTGTCCTGTCTGCCTGATTCCGTGGCAATCTCAGACACTCCTTCTCAACTGGACACTAGACACTGCTGCCACTATTTCTTCTATTTTGTTGATTTTGTTCCTGTTGCTGTTGTTTGTACAATGGAAACAGTTAATTACAAATAAAATATAAATATCATACTATGTATTTTTTGAGAGACCTGCTATTATGCCGGTCTTTTTAAAACCGGTCCCGTTTATGTTTCACCTGTGGACAAATAATAATTTAGCTGGAGGGTTTAGAGGACATTCGAGTCCTTTATTATTTATTCTTGGATACATTTTTTGGGAAGATCTAGGTTATTCTAGATCTATTCTAAAATTGCGATTGAAGCGTGCTTTATTTAGCTTGCATGTTTCAATTTATTTCACGGGTTTTTGGCTAAACGTTCTGCTGTTTCCCAGTTGCTTGAGTGCGTATGTAGATGACTGGACAAAAAGTCTGGCGACCAATAAATTGACCGATATTCTTTATCTTGAGGTAGCTAAAGCTTTTGACAGTATTAATCTACAAGCTTGAAAAGCTGGGTTTCCGTGGCACACTGTTGAATTGGCTATCAGATTTTGTGTCTAATCGTAGCCAGAGGGTCCGCGTTGACCAGACCTTGTTCGACACAGACCAAGTTAAATCAGGCCTTCCTCAAGGCAGTTGCATTGGACCGTTGCTATTTCTTCTGTATGTAAATGATATTAAAGAATATGGTGGTTGAAGATAGATCGGTTCAGCTTTTTGCTGACGACTGTAAACTTTACTTAGCAGTTGCTAAAAACGACTCTTTTAATGCTCTCAAGGCGGATTTGGAAAAGATAGCCGAGTGGGCTACCTACTCGCAGCTAAAAATTGCTTTTGATAAGAGTGCTGTGGTTCACTTAGGATACGGAAATCCGGAAACGGAATACAGCTTCTCCAACCAAGTTATCCCTGCGGTGAACTCTATCAAAGATTTAGGAGTTATTGTAGGCACCGATCACAAGCAAAATCTGCGCAGAGATCAATTTTGAGACGAATACCGGGCTTCAGGTGGTTTTTTGACCCAAATCGTATGAGTTACCCTGACAGGCTAGGGGCCGTCCATAAACGACGTCGTTCCAGAGAGGGGAGGGGGGTCGGCTGAAGTGCGACGATAGACGACGCACCAGGAGGAGGAGGGGGTTAGCAAAAAACGACGTCGCTTTTTCGGAATTTTAGGGAACTTCGATTGTATTATTTTCAATTTGAGTACATCCGATCCGATGTGCGGGGGGGCTTTTACAGCCCTACGCTCAGACCTTGCGATCCATTGCGCAACCCCCGTGGTTTCGTCATCTCGGACGTTTCCCTTCTATCACTGCCAGCCACTCTAGCCATGCTGTTGGGCGCCAGGTACTAAGAGAGTCCCTGGCGCGTTGACGTCATGGTGATGTCGGCTCCCAACGTCCGCTTGGTCCGCCCCTGGTGCGGGAGAAGCCCCCAGGCGTAGTTGGTTTCCGTGGACAACTCCTGACGTCATTGATCTTTCTCCAAGTTGGCATGCTGTAGGAGCGGCTTCGGTGCTATGGCAGATCCAGTTGGTTCCCATTATATCTACTCGCTGTAACCAGCTTTCGGTGGCCTGGATGGAGCTTTATGCCGACGACCAACTCTTTGCAGCAAGAAACTTGCCGCGCCGAGAGGATGAACCACTAAAACCGCTAGGGATGCAGGGGCCGCCGTGACTCAGAGGCAGCAAGCTACCCACTGAGCCAACGACGCGGCCAATTTGAGTACATTCTGCCAAAGGCTTTTTTTTACATACAGAAAAGCTCCCCAGAGTGGTTGTACTGATTTATTCTATTGATTGCGCCGTATGGTAACAAGATAACATACTGTATGTACTGCACTTTTATCGGGGGGGGGGGTAAACCAAAAACGACGTCGCCTTAGGGGAGGGGTGGTAGACCTACAGTACAACTCACGCATAGAATACCAAAATTCGTGAGATCGCCGATCTCACAAATGTCACGAACGCAATAAATTGGGTCACAAACGCTCACAAACGGCCTGTTTGATTGTAAGATTATCCATCTCTGAGGTCTGGCTGGCGTATTAGCTGACATGTCAATCGGCTTAGGTCAGAAGTCGGCCAGCCAATAAATTGTATCCCTAGCCTTCCTATGCTAGTGCTCTAATATGGCGTTATGGAGCATTTTGCTCTGGCTTTGCTTGCTCCGCAGTTGCTGATTTCTGTTGTGCGGTTCGGCAAATATTTTTCTCCTTTACTGCGCGCCAAAATATGGAAATTACACTCAGTGTCAAAGTACACGTCTGCCGAAATCGTTCATACGATTATGTTTGTGAGCGGCAATTTGCTTTTGTAACTTGTGCGCATTAAAACCGATATTTGTGTACATAAAATGCGTTTTCAACTTGATTATAAACGCTTTTCATGCATCGAATTGTAGTACTGGAGTTGTCTAAAGCAGGCGATAGGCCGTATTGTTCCGTCCAGTAAGTTGACCCAGCACAGATGGCCTATTGATTGCATAATTAGCGCCGGTCCAAGGTCACGAACGCTCACAAATCTCACGTATAGCCGGCCAGAGGCCACGAATACAAGGCGGCCCAGTAGCTGGCACACCCACTATTACACTGTTGGCCACAAATTCTCACAAATTCGCCCTTTATAAAGATAGGAGGTCTGACAAATGGATTTCGGCCTCTCACGAATTTTGGTATTCTATACGTGAGTTGTACTGTATTTCTTTAGCAAATTTTAAATAGTAGTCGTAGTTAGTAGTCTCTAAAAATCGCCAAAAATAATTAGTAGTCTTAGTTAGTAGTCTTAAAAGTTCTCGATTTTGAATATGTAGTCGTAGTTAGTAGTCAATTTGTAGTCAGCAAAATTGTGAATAAAATTACAAAAAGTTCAGGTTTAGCATATAAAAGAAGAAGCTGATAATCTAAAACAGTAAACCAAACAAGTAAGAGGATAAAATTTAAACAATAACATCTACATAATATGGTGATACCAATATGCGTGTTGTTTTTACTGCAATAGTTTTAAATTTAGGATCGGCTTTAAAATACACGGCTTTCTTGTTTACAACTTCAAAATATGTTTTTCGTTATTATTCTGCCTATACTATATTTTGTTCCAAGAAACAAATTATGATGAACTTTTGCTTTGTATAGAAACGGTCAGAAATTCAATAAATATTGAAAAATGAAAGAAGAAAACTACTTTTGAATGTTGCAAGGTGTTTCTGACCGTATAATAATCTGTTTGTTTGCTTGTTTGTTTAGATTCCACTGTCCTTTCGGACAGCTCAGGACACCCCGCGCTCTTATTAGAGCCTTTCAATGCTGTTAGGCGGAAAGCCAGTTAAAGCCAATTTATTGCGCATCGCTTTTAGGCGGAAGGCCAATTTATCATTGCTGATCGCCGTTTATGGCCGACTGCCAATTTCGTACAGTAAATCCAGGCTGAGCAATTTATATTCGGCACGGTCTGGCTAGTGCAAAGTAGTTGACAAGATCTTCTCGCACCTTCTTGCTATTTTGCTATCTAAAGCATCATTATGTGGCTGGTAAAGATTAGGGTCAATTGATCGAGCGTTTGCTCTTTCGCTCCATAACACTGACTTGTACACCGCGCATATTGTACGCAGAGAAGTTAGTAATTGTGCAGTCAGATTAGGCCCAAGGCCTCCATTAGATCTGATGGTGTCCCAGTTGAAACTGACACTCTGACTGAGACCGCGCACAGCTGTTTGCAACCTGCGTCTAAGTTCTGAGTATTTTGCACATTCACCGAAAAAATGCCTAGGGTTATCGCCATTCAATAGGCCACAGGCAACACAGCGCGTGTTGCCATTTTCGGGGATTATACACCGAAAAGGCAGCGCCCTGTGTACAATTTTGTAGCTTAAGATTCGTTCCCAACTGGGCAATTGCTTGTGAAGAATTTGAACCCAGATTTTGTCCCAATCTAAATACGGTTCTCGGTCAATGCAGGCAACAGAGGTTGAGCCAAGATTGAGTAGGCTCCAGTAGACTGACTTTGAGTTAAACTGATGCCATCTAATGGCCGGAAACAACCTTTCGACCAGCTCATAACAGTTTAAGAAGGTTTTAACATACTGACTCTTTGACACAGCCTGCCTTTCTGCGTGTAGATATTTATTTTCAGTAATGACAGAGCAAAACTGAGCAGCGTTCGGCAAGCTTCTTCCCAGCCAAAAGACTAGCTGGGCCCACCATACTCTTCTCTTTTCTTTGTATGATAGTACAGTATAGATCAAAAAAAATGTCCCATCGCTTTTTTGGCCTTCACTCAAACGTTTCGTTCTCAGTCACTTCTTTACCGATTTGGCTCAAATTTTCAGCAAAAATTAACAACATGGTTGGCTAAATATTCTGCAAGTTTAGTGCCAAAATTCCGACTCATACTGGTTTTATGACCCGAAAACTAGGAATGAGGGTGGTCCACGCAAATTTATTTTTTTTCGGTAATACAAGGAGAACAGTCCTGAAACTTGCAGGAATGATTGGTGTTGCTATTGGCCATAACATACTAAGCGGGCAGCCCTGTAGCTCAAAGGACACTAAAATGGGGGAATTTCAAAAACATGAGTGAAAATCCCATAGTTAAGAAATCTGCACCTTCTAGAATGAAAGCACTGAATCTGTTGTTAATCAACATAGATTGTAGCAGGAAGTTCGACAAATAAATGAACCTGATATTTCAACTCTGTTCCACACCATAGTAACCATCTCTGCAGCGTTTTTTGAAAATTGAAAATCTTTAGAATCGTCATTTTGCCGGTTTTACGAAGAAAAGTCATATTTCGTCATGTTTTTGAAATTCCCCCATTTTAGTGCCCTTTGAGCTACAGGGCTGCCCGCTTAGTATGTTATGCCCAATAGCAACACCAATCATTCCTGCAAGTTTCAGGACTGTACTCCTTGTATTACCGAAAAAAATTAAATTTGCGTGGACCACCCTCATTCCTAGTTTTCGGGTCATAAAACCAGTATGAGTCGGAATTTTGGCACCACACTTGCAGCATATTTAGCCAACCATGTTGTTAATTTTTGCTGAAAATTTGAGCCAAATCGGTAAAGAAGTGACTGAGAACGAAACGTTTGAGTGAAGGCCGAAAAAGCGATGGGACATTTTTTTTGATCTATACTGTATAATACATAGTATGATATTAAAATATGTTAAAATAGAACCGTTCTAGAGAAAATTGTGCGCGATTGAAGTATACTTAGTGCAGCATATTCGAGACTGGTTTTCCTATCTACAGATCTTTCATGATCCTGAGCAACGTTATCTTCTCTGTATACAATGGAGTTAGAAATGGAACTGAATTCATCAACTGGGGGAACAGATGGAGTTCTAAACAACCCTTAACTCCCATGATAGAGTTGCTGCAGACCGGGTTCCCACGCATCAGGGATTTCCATATTCCCTGACTCGTGGGAACCGTGTTTCTAGCAACCAACTTTGGACGCTAAAAACGAAATACAGGGTCTGCCAAAAAAACAACCCAGCAGATTTTTCGCTGTAGCAACCGCTAATCTCAACTCAACCGATTTGGATGAATCCTTTCTTAAATGAAAGATAAATATATCCTTAAAAGACTGCTGAAATTTTCATTAATGTACGCTGCTTAGTTCCTGAGATATTGGCTCTCAAAATCAAAACCGTGATTTTGCCAGTGAACAAGTTGGGGGTTTTTTATTATTCTGCACTTCATAATAAAACGCATTCCTGCTACTGTAACGGCTATAGGAGGCTTTACTGGTGACTCAGAAACTCGGTTTGCTTCAACACTAAAGTATCATTAGCCCCAGCAGTAGAATCTGCTATATTATGAAATGCAACGGAATCGCTCTTGTTCTTTGACAAAATCTGTTTTGACTTAGAGGGAAAATATCTCAAGAACTAAACTGTGAATCTCAATAAAAATTGCACCAATATTTATCAGACTTTCATTCAAAACGGATTCATTCAAATCGGTTGAGATTCATTGTTGCAAAAGTAAAAAATCTGCTGGGCTGTTCTTTATCACTCTTGTTCATTGCCAAAATCTCTGTTTTTAATTTGAGGACAAATATCTCAGGAACTAAGCAGGCTATCTTAATAAACGGTACATCAATCTTTCTAAAGTCCATGTAAAAATGATTGGCGGTGGCGGAAAAAAGCGATTTTCTCGAAAACTTTCTTCAAGACCCCAAACTTTTTTTATATCAATCGATAGCAAATTACAAGTGCTACAATATGCGAACGTCAAATCAAAGGTTCCACGCAGTTTTGTATGTGTTTTTCGGGAAAAACGAATTTTCGGCAAAATCAAGTTTTTATAGAAGAGTCAAATCGACAAGTGGACTCCAGATTCTTATTCTACGTGCAATTGTGAGTTCGCTGATATATACATGTTTGGGGATTTTCAAATTAGTTTTCGGGAAAAACGCGTTTTTCGGAAGGGTGTGCGAGTCAAAAAATTGTCTGCGATCCGTTTTACTATGGAAAATTGCCCAACATTTTTCAAATTTGACCCAAACGGTATAAACGGCCTGAAAACCGGCTCATATTCACGAGTCAAACTTAATTTTGGTCCATAGAATCCATTTTTGCGGTCCGTTTGGCGCTATGTGGTCGCGTTTTCCAGTTATTTTCATTTTAATTGTTTTTTGCAAAATTTTGTCTGACTGGAGCAGCTACTGTGAGTCTCTTCAGATGTTGCTCAAAATGTAACTCCTGGGGTAATTTTAGATGGTGAATTCATTTCTGTCACCTAGAACTCCGTCAGGTTACTGCAAACCTAACTTTCGAGCACCCCCTATTTGGTATGATATTTTAGCAATCTGTCTTTGACATCTTTGCTTGTTAAAAGAACACTGATTAATGATTACGCCATCAAGTGACTCCAGCCTCATGTCTAACGTTATAGAGAAGCAAGTTCTTGCCCAAGGTATATCCTAATCTGCGCAAGTTTCGCTCTGAATACTAATTTGCGCAATAGCTAAAATCAGCTTCCTTCATAACTGGGATGATAGGATAAGCACATAAATCGACTCTAGAGTCTTCAATGACTCTAATAATACTTTGGTTATTGTTCTAGCTAAAAAGGTTGCAGTGTTATGGCCGGTCAAAGTTGATTTGAAGTCAAATGGGCCATTTTTGGCAATTTCAGTCAACTTTGATCGGTGCGCAATTGCGCAAATTAGTATTCAGAGCGAAACTTGCGCAGATTAGGATATACCTTGGGCAAGAACTTGCTTCTCTATAACGTTAGACATGAGGCTGGAGTCACTTGATGGCGTAATCATTAATCAGTGTTCTTTTAACAAGCAAAGATGTCAAAGACAGATTGCTAAAATATCATACCAAATAGGGGGTGCTCGAAAGTTAGGTTTGCAGTAACCTGACGGAGTTCTAGGTGACAGAAATGAATTCACCATCTAAAATTACCCCAGGAGTTACATTTTGAGCAACATCTGAAGAGACTCACAGTAGCTGCTCCAGTCAGACAAAATTTTGCAAAAAACAATTAAAATGAAAATAACTGGAAAACGCGACCACATAGCGCCAAACGGACCGCAAAAATGGATTCTATGGACCAAAATTAAGTTTGACTCGTGAATATGAGCCGGTTTTCAGGCCGTTTATACCGTTTGGGTCAAATTTGAAAAATGTTGGGCAATTTTCCATAGTAAAACGGATCGCAGACAATTTTTCGACTCGCACACCCTTCCGAAAAACGCGTTTTTCCCGAAAACTAATTTGAAACTCCCCAAACATGTATATATCAGCGAACTCGCAATTGCGCGTAGAATAAGAATCTGGAGTCCGCTTGTCGATTTGACTCTTCTATAAAAACTTGATTTTGCCGAAAATTCGTTTTTCCCGAAAAACACATACAAAACTGCGTGGAACCTTTGATTTGACGTTCGCATATTGTAGCACTTGTAATTTGCTATCGATTGATATAAAAAAAGTTTGGGGTCTTGAAGAAAGTTTTTGAGAAAATCGCTTTTTTCCGCCACCGCCAATCATTTTTACATGGACTTTAGAATTATATATCTTTCATTGAAAAAAGGATTCATTCAAATCGGTTGAGATTTGCGGTTGCTACAACAAAAAATCTGCAAAACAAAATCATTTTTTACATTGCGCAAATTAGTGTTCAGAGCAAACGGAGCGCAGATTAGGAATTACCCCAGGCCGGAGCTCGCCCTTGTCTACAACTTTGGTCTTGAGGCCCAAGTCGTTCCGACACCTCCATAAAAAGTTATTCGCAAAAAACCGCCAGGTCACTTATTTTTTATCAGACTTTACAGTCTGCTCATTGTCTGAGAAAATGGCAGATTTTGGGGTGAAAAAGTGACTGTCCACCCTCGATGATCCCCAATATTTTTTATGGATCGATAGCATATGGTTTGAGGGATTTCAGGCTGTAAATAGCTCAGAGGTATTCTGCCTAGTTTTTGCTCAACCAAATTTTTCATTTGCTGAAAAAACACAGGTCTCGATTTTTTTGTGAAAATGAGGTCATCACTAGATTCAGAATTGTCGATTTTATTAGTTTAAAGTGTTCAATTTCAAAAATTCAGCAGAAAACGTTTTGGGAATTCAAAACACACTATTAGGACCCTTAACTGCCTTTAGAAAATACGTACATACTGTACGTAGTTTAGTTCGCGAAATTTGGATGTCAGATTCGGTTTTTTGCATAAAAAACTAAACCAGAATATCAGTACCGTAAATTCCAGAAACGATTTCAAATTTTTTACCTGCTAGCTGGCCCACTTTCTCGTGTAGAGACAATGGATACTGTACATTCTGTCAGCTTTCAGTTTTTAAGCAAAAAGTGCTTCCTAAAGCTAATTATGCAGTGAAATTTTAAGATCCCGGCATCCGACTGGCTCGTGTCTTGCCCATGCGTAGTCTGCGCTAAATGGAAAGAAAGGTGAAAACGTTAGGCATGTGCAAGAGCGTTTAGCTTGGAATCGATCGAACCCAGCACCTTTGGATTTCCGATCCAATGCATGTGTCACGACAGCCCTAGCATCTGTGAGAGCGGTTGTTTGTGGGTTCGGAAACTGTCAAAGCAACTGAACCCCAACCAGAACCTAGAATGTTGGCACCGATCTTGCCCAAAAACGGCCAGTAATGGTTATAGACCTGGATCTGGTGTGGGATGCGCTCGGTCACAATTATATCACCCGTCTGACAGTTTACTGCCACCCTAAAAATTGCATTAAGCAGGCCAATGGTGTAGACAGATAAAAACAAGACCTACAAAAATAACATCGATCTTTACAAAAAAATAATGGCGAAAAGTATCATATCACCCAAATAGTATGATATGGTATCTATAATTGTGAACAGACGATTATCTAGACTAGCTGAAACGTAAGTGCGACTGAATTTCGAATATCAGTAGAAAAGTAGATACAAAATAGGTAAAAAATACTAAATAAGCCTTTAAGAGAGAGTAAAAATGAGGACAGAAAAATCGAAATTGTAATTGAGAAAAAGCCTGCTTGTAGATTGAAGAAACGATTTCAAATTTTTTACCGGTCGGTCAGTCGGTCCATCGCGGTCAGTCCTCGGTCGGTGCAGTACCCTAACCGGCGTTAAGTGCCTGACTGTAATAAACAAGTTTTTCTAGAATTTCGGTTGCATGCTAGTAGTCCGTCCGGCGCGGCGGGCCTGGAAAGCTGTGCGTCTATACTAATATATATGCCTCGATAGGCACAAGTGTTCCTGCCAGTGATGACAGTTGTGTGCTTTGTGTATGTGCACACAGAGGCTCGTCACGTCTGTGTACACAGCCAAAAAGTAGTTGCTTGAACTCGTGCATGTACGTAGGTGTGACTAAGTCGCCGAAACTTACAAGATAAAGGAGCAGTTTTAAGCGATCTGTCTACCGTAGAGGCTACTACGTTTGTGCGTATGTATTTCTCGCTAGCACCATTCAGGAGAAAAGTTTCGATTCAAACTGTCTTTCAAATCTTCAGGTATATAACAGTATTTTGCTTTATTGCTCCGTACATAATCCTTTTTAGCAGTTATGTCTCTGGTCATTGTCGGTTGCGTGATTGGAGGAGCTGCTGTGTTGGCAACTATTCTCATGCTCGCCAAAGTCCTGCATGCCACTGTCAAAAACCGCGCCCAGAAGCGTTTCGCACCGCAATACTTCGCGGCGGCGTCTGCACCAAATCAGATGGAAGAAATGACTGAAATTGTTGTGTTGCCAGCCCCGAAGTTGGATGACCAACCACCCTCTTATGAAGAGGTTATGGCCAAGTATCCTCATCCCTTGTCCACTGTATGATAATTTCATAGTCGCTGTACATAAATGTACATACATAAGAACCATTGATGCGAACCAACGTATTGACTATTATTGGGTTTGTACAAAGACTGTACAAAACTATGAAGACTTTGCGCATGTTTTCTGTCCTTACTTTTGTAAATAAACTTAAAAGTTCACCGGGATATTCACCTGTACTGTGCACTTTACCTCGGACTGTATTGTCAATCCTATTGTAACTACATACATGTACAGTACAAGTAAATTCAGTGCATTTGAAGATGCTTTCAAAAATGTCTGTATCGGTGGAATGGATAGCTAACTGATGTTTACCCAACCCAGGTTGGGTGATGGTTCGTTCGAAGTTTTTAGATAAGGCTGCTTACATAAGTACTGTAGGTCATTCCACACGACTGACTAGTCATTCTCTACAAACATTGCGAAAACCTAACCAAATAAACAAGTTCACTTCATCGGTTGGGCAAACTGATAAAGTTTCGGTTTTAAGTAAACACAAAACATGAAACATGACATCAGCGGACTACGTATGTAGGACATACTACGACGTTCAGAGAAAGGGGTGGTTGGTTGAACGCCGGAAAACGTGACAGGGGTGGGGGCATAAAATTTTGAATTTTTTCAACGTTGTAGTTTATGGACGCAATGTTTTCAAGTGTATAGGCTCGTCAAGGAGGGTGTCATCATATGTTGCAACAGGGAGTTAGGGTTGACTTGCCCCAAGACGATTTCCTCCAACCCCCTCGGATTTCTTCGATAAGTAATTTTGGAATAATATTTGGCAACTTCAGACCACAAAAATTGCTCAAATAGTCTAAAAAGGCTGGCTGTATTGGGGGACGGGACATGGCGGTATATACAGTCACAGCGGCAAACCTTTCATCATACTTTAGAGACATCGCGAACGCTTTTGCAAATAAACAACCGACTTCAAGAGTTGGGCGAACTAAACTGATGAAGGTTGGCACAATTTCAAACAAATATGACATCACCACCTGTGCACCGCATTGTTTCAGCTACCTACTAATGTATGTAGTGTAATATTTTGCAGCTGGAGAATCTACATCTACGTACGTACAGTACGAAGTTAATTTGTCGTTTGCTTCTTTTCTCCAGTTCTTTAGAGGGTTTCCTAAAAACAGTTTCATTTTGTTTTTTGTTTTGCCTTTCTTCATCACTTGGCTGACTGGGTCGCTAAGTTGTTGTAACATTTTGTCCTTTCGGACTAGGGGTAGCCAACTCCTATTATAGAGCAAGGTCCGGCAGCCTCCTTAGCAACAACCCTCTCGCTGGCCTGGCCTGTGCCGTGTGTATTACAGACGCTGCTGTCTTTCTACCTTCGCATGCCTAAAAGAAAGCGTTTGTCTGCTGTGATGCCTTCTAACGCTCAACTCCAGCAGTCTCTCAGCGAAAAGACGAGAGAGGTTAACGAATTGCGCAAGCAATTGAATGACTTGTCTTCTGCCTCAGCTTCTACTTCTCCGGCAGCAAAATCGTCACGTGTCGCATCCTCTGAGCCCATCAGCCAGCTTAGTCCGGAGATGCTTGCAGTCATCCAAGCCTCGGCCAAAGCTGTGGTCGAGCCTCTGGTGGCTTCCTTCCGTCTTGAGATGCAGAAACTTCGAGAAGAGTTTACTGGTCTGTTGGACGATCTGTTCCGTAGAGCCAAGGAAGAAGCCCGCGAGGAATTCGAGGTACAGCAGAAGCGAAATTTCTGCGTCGTGGTCGGGCTACCGGAGTCTGACTGTGACGAGTCGACCACCGAGAGAGATCGTGATGTGGCTGACTTTATTGCGAAGGAGTCGGGTGTGGCTGCGTCTCAACTACGGGAAGTGTTCCGTGATGGTCAAGTGCGCAAGGATGAGGCGGGTAAGACCATTCCACGCATCGTGAAGGTGAAGTTGGCCTCGTTCGAGTCGAAAAAGAAGTTTCTTTCAAAAGGTACTGTGTCTGTTCGCACTTTTTGTGGCACAGCTCGTGAGGCGAAATTCAAACCGTTTGTACGGCCCGACCTCACGTTTCGACAGCGCATCGAAGACAAGCGTCTGCGAGAGGAGTGTTTTGTGCGTAATTCTGATACTAGCAATCAGTTTTATAACCCCGGCAAAAAATGGATTGTAACTAAAGGTCAGATCCGTAGTGTTCCAAAAAAGGATGTTAGCTTGGTAAACTAGATCAGCCTGCTATACCATTAGGAGGACGAAATGAATTACTAGACTTCTTTCTGTTTAACGTGCGTGGAATTCTCGGAAAACTAACTGAATTGCGTTTTTTCTGTTCTAGTTTACCTTGCGCAGTTATTGCAGTAACTGAAACCTTTTTAGTAAATTCTGACGATAATGTGTTGTTTGGTGATATTTTGGCCACGCATAACATTTTTCGAGCAGACGATGCGGCGCGCTTGGGCCGAGGAGGGGGCGTTCTTTTACTGATTCCAAAATTTCTTAAATGTAGAATGATTAGTGCAACTAGCGAAGAATTTTTTGAATCACTTTGGTTAGACGTTTATGCTTATGGTAACAAAGTGTTGTTCCGGTTAGGTCTTTATTACCGTACTCCATCAGCAAATTTGCGTAGTTCCACTAATGCCGTTACTGACCATTTTTCCCGATTTCTGATAAACAACAAAAGTCCTGTAATCATGATGGGCGATTTTAATTACCCAGATATTCGATGGGGAGAAACTGAGCCTGAGCTCTTATCTACTAGTCAAGATTTTCGTGCTGGTACATTGGAATTTGGTCTAACGCAATGCGTACTGGTTCCGACTCATGAGAAGGGTAATATATTAGATTTATTTTTTGTAAATGAAGAAAAAATGGTGCAATGTGTGGAAGTTATTGATCCTTTAGGAATGTCGGATCACTTCGGTCTGAAAGTGTGTTTGGGTCCTTTTGAAGTTGAGGTTAGTACAAGAGTGTTCAGAAATTTTGCTAAGGCAAATGTAGACGATATATGCTTGAGCCTTGCAAGTGTCGATTGGATTTCAATCTTTAGTCTCTGTACAGACGTTGATCAGTTTTGGGCTTCGTTTAAATTTGAACTAAGTAGAGTAATTGATGAATTTGTGCCCTTGTGTGTTGTTCGTTCCAAACAAATATTTTTATGTTCAAATTTGACGCTTGAAAATTCAATTCATTTCGGAAGGGTATAACTCCAGGCTACACAGGGGGGGGGGTCGCACGACGGACTTTTCCAAAATATGATGGGCGCCACTTCGTTAGGCGCTTATAACTTCTGAAGGAAAAGAGGCACAGAAATGGGCCTCCAACCATTCGACGTAGTTTACGGCGAGCTTTCAAACAGACTAACCCGCGCCTTTCTATGTCTACTGGTTGGCGCGAAATTCAAATTTTCCTGACTAGCAAAAGTAGTGCCGATGCAACACCTAACAAACGTGCGCACCGTTCTGGCGCCCTTCAAGCTAGAGGGCCGGCTAATGGCGCATTGCGCAGATAATTGCGTGGGCAATCCAGCCGTGCAAGCCGCATTGTTCTGAGGGCTCATACGCCAGAACGGCGACCATTCAAAAATTGGGTCGAAAATGGTGCATTTTCTGACTGATTTTTTGACAGGTTTTGACGCCTGTCGCCAATATACTTGCTCTAAACGCGGCGGCTCACCCACCAAACGATAGCCAACAATCTCAGGATTCCGAAACTGTACTCACGTTTCCGTTTCGTACCTGTTTTACGCCTCTTTTAGCCCAGCAACTGTGCATTGGTCAGCAACCCTAAATTTTAGCTCCAGAAAAACATGCAAATTTCGGAGAACTGAGGAGGAAATTTCAACATGTCTTGAATACGATTTGTAGAGCGGACTGAGAGCTTTCGATCGCTATAGAGCATGGCCTCCCAGCATAAAATTTTCTTCTGAGGTCTTTTGCATTTTTGCATTTTGTCCTGTTTTTATCATCGATTTTACTGGGTTTTCGGCACATAACTCTTTTGTATGAGCACGTAGGGCAATGGGTGTGCCATCAAACGATGGCCCACATCCGTGCGCATTCTGTGGTGTGCAATACGACAGGCTGCGATCACTGGGTGGGGTGCGCCTGACCGAAGTGTTCCGCCGGTCAGGATTTTTCGACTACTTCTTGGCAGTTTTTCTGGTAAGCTGAACTAATAACTGAATACTGCGCGTCGATTTACCCATAGAATGATTGATTCAATGCTAAGGATACCGAAAATGTGATTATCGTTCCGTCTTGTAGCTGTTTCACGCACTTTTCCCCCGATATGCTGCCCTGGTCTCAAAATAGTCACCGCGACCACTGGGGAAATGCGCGAATTTTGGAGAACTGAGGAGGAAATTTCAAAATGTCTTGAATACGATTTGTAGAGCGGACTGAGAGCTTTCGATCGCTATAGAGCATGGCCTCCCAGCATAAAATTTTCTTCTGTGGTCTTTTGCATTTTTGCATTTTGTCCGTTTTTATCATCGATTTTTCTAGGTTTTCGGCACATATATCTTTTGTATGAGCACGTAGGGCAATGGGTGTGCCACCAAACGATGGCCCACATCCGTGCGCATTCGGCGGTATGCAACACGACAGGCTGCGATCACTGGGTGGGGTGCGCCTGACCGAAATGTTCCACCGGTCTGGGTTTTTTTACTCTTCTTGGCAGTTTTTCTGGTAAGCTGAACTAATAATTGAACACTGCGCGCCGATTTACCCATAGAATGATAGATTGGAAGCTAAGGATTCCGAAAATGTGATTATCGTTCCGTTTCGCAGCTGTTTCACTCACTTTTTCCCCCGATATGCTGCCCTCATCTCAAAATAGTCACCGTGAACACTGCGGAAATGCGCGAATTTTGGAGAACTGAATAGAAAATTTGAAAATGTGGCCAATAGGAAGTGTAATTATTGCAGAATCCTTCTGATTGGTGGGTAATTTTGAAATATCATCCACCTGTTGCTTCAGAAACAGAACAGTCCATAATATGCATATTTCAGTGGAAAGCTGGTGGCAGCTAGTAGGTAGAATTGGAGCCAACTGGATTGCCATTGCCACACCCATTGCCCTATGTGCTCATACAAAAGAGTTATGTGCCAAAAACCCGGTAAAATCGATGATAAAACCAGACAAAATGCAAAAATGCAAAAGACCTCAGAAGAAAATTTTATGCTGGGAGGCCATGCTCTTACGATCGAAAGCCCTCAGTCCACTCTACAAATCGTATTCAAGACATTTGAAATTTCATCGTCAGTTCTCCGAAATTCGCGAATTTTCGCAGTGTTCACAGTGACCATTTTGAGACCAGGGCAGCATATCGGGTAAAAGTGCGTGAAACAGCTACGAAACGGAACAATAGTCACATTTTCGGAATCCTTAGCATGCAACCAATCATTCTATAGATAAATCGACATGCAGTGTTCAATTATTAGTTCAGCTTACCAGAAAAACTGCCAAGAAGTAGTCGAATAATCCATATGGGCGGAACATTTCGGTCAGGCGCACCCCACACAGTGAGCGCAGCCTGTCGTTTGCACACCACAGAATGCGCACGGATGTGGGCCATCGTTTGATGGCACACCCATTGCCCTACGTGCTCATACAAAAGAGTTATGTGCCGAAAATCCAGTAAAATCGATAATAAAAACCGGACAAAATGCAAAAATGCAAAAGACCTCAGAAGAAAATGTTGGGCTGGGAGGTTATGCACTATACCGATCGAAAGCTCTCAGTCCGCTCTGCAAATCGTGTTCAAGACATGTTGAAATTTCCTCCTCAGTTCTCCAAAATTCGCGCATTTCCCCAGTGGTCACTGTGACTATTTTGAGACCGGGGCAGCATGTTGGGGGAAAAGTGCGTGAAACAGCTACGAAACGGAACGATAATCACATTTAAGGGAATCCTTAGCTTCCAATCTATCATTCTATGGGTAAATCGGCGCGCAGTGCTCAATTATTAGTTCAGCTTCCAGAAAAACTGCCAAGAAGAGTCGAAAAACCCAGACCGTGAACATTTCGGTCAGGCGCACCCCACCATGATGCAGCTAGTGTTGACACCGCCGAATGCGCACGGATGTGGGCCATCGTTTGGTGCACAATTGCTTCATACAAAAGAGTTATGTGCCGAAAACCCAGTAAAATCGTGATAAACCGGACAAAATGCAAAAATGCAAAAGACGTCAGAAGAAAATTTTATCCTGGGAGGTCATGCACTATACCGATCGAAAGCTCTCAGTCCTCTCTACAAATCGTATTCAAGACATGTTGAAATTTCCTCCTCAGTTCTCCAAAATTTGCATGTTTTTCTGGAGCTAAAATTTAGTGTTGCTGACCAATGCACAGTTCCTGGGCAAAAAGAGGCATAAAACAGGTACGAAACGGAAATGTGAGTACAGTTTCGGAATCCTGAGATTGTTGGCTATCGTTTGGTGGGTGAGCCGCCGCGTTTAGAGCAAGGCGCGCTTGGGCCGAGGAGGGGGCGTTCTTTTACTGATTCCAAAATTTCTTAAATGTAGAATGATTAGTGCAACTAGCGAAGAATTTTTTGAATCACTTTGGTTAGACGTTTATGCTTATGGTAACAAAGTGTTGTTCCGGTTAGGTCTTTATTACCGTACTCCATCAGCAAATTTGCGTAGTTCCACTAATGCCGTTACTGACCATTTTTCCCGATTTCTGATAAACAACAAAAGTCCTGTAATCATGATGGGCGATTTTAATTACCCAGATATTCGATGGGGAGAAACTGAGCCTGAGCTCTTATCTACTAGTCAAGATTTTCGTGCTGGTACATTGGAATTGGTCTAAGCAATGCGTACTGGTTCCGACTCATGAGAAGGGTAATATATTAGATTTATTTTTGTAAATGAAGAAAAAATGGTGCAATGTGTGGAAGTTATTGATCCTTTAGGAATGTCGGATCACTTCGGTCTGAAAGTGTGTTTGGGTCCTTTTGAAGTTGAGGTTAGTACAAGAGTGTTCAGAAATTTTTCTAAGGCAAATGTAGACGATATATGCTTGAGCCTTGCAAGTGTCGATTGGATTTCAATCTTTAGTCTCTGTACAGACGTTGATCAGTTTTGGGCTTCGTTTAAATTTGAACTAAGTAGAGTAATTGATGAATTTGTGCCCTTGTGTGTTGTTCGTTCCAAACAAAACTCTTCTTGGTCTTTCGCTACTCGAAAAGCACACAAGAGACAAAGAAGATTGCACGATTTATACAAGAAAAATCGTACTGATGACCATAAGCAAAACTGGTTAACTGCTGTGCGTGAGGCTAGGAGATTGAAGCGCAGAGACGAATTTCTAGCAGAAAATGCTGTCTTAACATCAAGATGTACGAATCGTTTTTGGAGATTTGTAAGATCTCGTTTAACTTGCAATACAGAAATTCCTGTGCTTGAATCCAATACCGGACTTCCCGTCTCAAATTCTAATGAGAAAGCTGAATTATTTAACAAATATTTTGCTTCAGTATTTAAAGTGGACGATGGTATTCCTTTAGTTACTGATCGTTTTATTGAAGCTCCACTTCTATCCTCTGTAAATGTTGATTTAGTAGATGTAATAACTCATTTGTCTCAGTTAGCGTCTAAGAAATCTGCTGGTCCTGATGAAATACCTCAATTCTTTTTGCGTAAACTCAGTTCTGTTATCGCTTTCCCTCTTGAACGAATTTTTAGTTTTTCGTTGGCTTCTCAAAAATTGCCTAATGAATGGAAGGTATCTAAGATTATACCGTTGCATAAAAAAGGTTCACATTCAAGTGTTCAAAATTACAGACCGATTAGTCTGCTTTGTGCTTCTAGTAAAGTTTTGGAGTCAATTGTTAGGGAACGTTTGGTAAATTATTTAAGGACCTATAATAAGATATCAACAGCGCAACATGGTTTTTTGAGTAAGCGCTCTACTGTTACCCAGTTACTTGGTTGCCTCAGCGATTGGACAAGTATGTTGGATACCCATCAAACAGTAGACGTTATATATCTCGACATAGCAAAAGCTTTTGACAGTGTATCTCATCCAAAGTTGTTATTTAAACTTCGACAAATAGGGATCTCTGGTACTTTGTTAGCATGGTTATGTGCTTACCTTACTGATAGAAAACAGTATGTTCATCTGGATGGTAATTCTTCCTCTTTAGAAAGTGTGACTTCTGGTGTTCCCCAGGGTAGTTTGTTAGGCCCTGTTCTTTTTTTAATTTACATAAATGATCTTGAAAAGGTTATACGTTTTTCACATTTGAAACTTTACGCAGATGATGCAAAATTATATTTTGCAACTAACAGATTTTGTCAAAACGATATGCTAAAAGACGATTTACTTAATGTTTATGAGTGGGCTACACAAATGCAACTGGATGTGGCTGTTCAAAAATGTTCTGTTTTGCACTTAGGATACGGAAATGCAAGAACTGTTTGTCAAATAAGAGAAACTCTGTTACCAGCAGTGGATCAAATTGTTGACCTAGGCGTCATAGTATCCTCAAATTTAAAGTTCTCCAGGCATTGTCAATATATTGCTACCAAAGCTTTCCAGGCCGTAAACTCAATTTTTCGGGTTTTTCAATCACGGAACAGAAATTTCCTTTTACAAATGTATTTCGTCTTTGTGAGGTCGAAACTTGAATATGCATCCGAAGTTTGGAGTCCATACCTATTATCAGATATTGACTTGGTAGAAAGAGTGCAGCGCTCATTCACTCGTCGTTTACCTGGTTTGCAATCTTTAACGTACCCAGAACGTTTACTGCAGTTAAACATTAAATCTTTAGAAGAACGCAGAATAATTAGAGACCTTGTAATGGT
>JASANB010006710.1:0-17610 GCA_030248155.1 Sabatieria punctata
ACATTAAAAATCGCCAATTTTAACAGTCAGGCACTTAACGCTGTTCATGGTACCGGTACCTAGGGTAGTGGTATATGTATATGGCCATGGGTACCATATATGGTACCACTACCCTATGTACCGGTACCATAAACGGCGTTAAGTGCCTGACTGCTTAAGGCGAACAAACGTTTACTCTGATAGGATAGTGAAAAAATACAAACACATGAACACAATGTTCGTGCTTAGTACCTTGCGTCGCTCATTGTTTGTTCTCCCAAAGGTACTAGGGTGACTTGTGGTTACACTAGTCCTCAGAAAGTGCGAACAACGACCCACACAAGGTACTAAGCACGAACATAGTGTTCCATACAAAACTCCATAAAAACGCACCAGCTTCAAAGTCGGCGTCAAAGACCAATCTCCCTTTGGGGGTGTTAACGGTCACCTTCAGCTTACTAACATTTCCCACCATCGTTTCAGCACTTTGCAACTTATTGGCAGCCATAGCTCGCAGCCCGCCAGCCCGACTGACTATATAAGGCCGAGCTATACCTCCAGCGAGCTAGATCGATAAAAAGCGCTCAACACCTGCCGACACTTAGCTCCTGGGCGGTCAAAATAAACCTGCCCGTGTCAGTCACCAAGTATAGACGCAATAAAAGAGACCGGACTGTTAGCTAAGAGAAAGACAGCTAAGCTAGGATCGATTGGTCGCTAGGTAACAAGCACGCGCAGCAAGAAGAATGCACTTTTAATTACGATCCATGTATGTCCACCAAAGCCAAATCAAAACCGATAGTTGGTTAGACAACCTAGCTACAGATACAATGCCGTTTATATAAGCTGTGTCGATTACAGAGAATAGTGCAGCGTAGAGATGAAAAGATAGTAGTGGCGATTCGTTCTCTTCTTTATTGGCTTCGTCTGAAAAGGAGTATACAAACTGTATTAGGCAAAATTGTAACTGAGCGGTACTTAGTCAGACATGTTCATATAACAGTTGATCTGCCAAAGCGGTAGGATGGTTGGGACACACATGTAACAGGTACTAGGGGTAGGGGCGTGCAAAAGTTACGTAATCGCATGAGAGGTTCGCCAAATGATTACTATTTATAGGAGAGGGGAGTTAATTATGTACTTTTTAACTGCAGAAATCACGGAAGTGGCAATAATTTTAATTGCTTTTACGTACACTACATGTACACAGACATGGGCAAAGGGGGTTGACCCCCGAAGGCTCTGACCTACCCCTCAGTAATTATTAAGAATAATTTTGTATAGCAAATTGATAAAAGCATGTCTAGAATACGTGTAAACATACATGTAACAGGTCATCCGCCGAAGGGGGGAGGGGGCGTTTGGGGGTCTGGCGCCGGCCGGGGGGTCTGAGCCAAAATTTTGGGAGGGGAGGGCACTAAAAAACGCTCAAAAATCGAAAAAAACGCACTTTTTTGGCTAATTATCGCCAAAAAATCGCTAATGAAATACAGCTAAAAAGTGCTGTTTTGCAGGCGATTTTTGGCAATTTTTGTGTCTGAGATTGTAAAATTTTGTAAAAAAATTGCTCGAAAATTTACTTGCCAGGAAAATCGGAGGGGGGGGGGGGTCGGCGAAATCGTCTCGAGGGGGGTCCCCAATCTGGGGGGTCTGGGCTTAGTCGGGTGGGGGGCAGACCCCCCTGTCACATGTATGCGTGTAAACGAGCTTAGAATAGCTTATTCCAACCTATTTTAGCGAAAAATAGGCCTGGACTGTCTTTAGCTTACCATCACCTCAAGCCCCTCAGATGCCGCTACCACCACCCTCACATACATGTAACAGGCCATCCGCCGATGGGGGGAGGGGGGTTGGGGGGGTCTGGCGCCTGCCGGGGGGGGTCTGAGCCTAAAGTGTGGGGGAGGGGGTGGGCACTAAAAAACGCTCAAAAATCGAGAAAAATCGCTAATTTGGGCTGAAATACAGCTAAAAAGTGCTGTTTTGCAGGCGATTTTGGCAATTTTTGCGTGTGAAAGTATAAAAAATTGCAAAAATTTGCTCGAAAATTTACTTGCCAGAAAAATCGGAGGGGGGGGGGGTCGGTGAAATCGTCTCGGGGGGGGGGGGTCCCCATCCGGGTGGGTCTGGCCTAAGTCGGGTGGGGGCAGACCCCCCAGACCCTCAAGATTCGTAAATTTACCACCCCGAACCCATACATGTAACAGGTCATCAGCCGAAGGGGGAGGGGGGTTGGGGGGTCTGGCGCGGGCCGGGGGGTCTGAGCCAAAATCTTGGGAGGGGGTTGGTCACTAAAAAAAGCTCAAAAATCGAAAAAAAAACCGCAATTTTTTGGCTAAAAATCGCAGAAATCGCTAATTTCGGCTGAAATACAGCTAAGTCGGGTGGGGGGGGCAGACCCCCTGTTACATCTACATGTATGCCCGAGCCTGTTAGATGTAGGAATCTCAACAACACTTAGCGGAGAGGATTCTTTGAATGCGCGTTCGACCTTACATATCGCTAATCAAAAAAGGCTAAAATAAGTTGCAAAACAGCCAGGTCAACTCTAAACCGCCTCTGCTAAACCAACCTCCCCTCGACGCAGATTCTGTTACATCCACCAGAGGCGGCAGCTAAACCAAACCAGGAGGTTGATCTTGGTCAAAATTTTGCTCCTCACCTCTTACGATTTCTTTAGTAAAACCCAGAACGGTTTCTGGCTAAATAAATATAAAAGCTATGAAAAAGAATCCTCTTAAAACAGTCAACTACCATTTTAGCAGTTTAAGGACGGCCCTAAGTGTTTGACTGTAGAAACAAATCTCTCAATCAACCGCCTACCGTGTATTTCAGGGACTGCGCGAGGGCGATTTAGAGCCTTCTCTACGAGGCGAGGCCGATCTGGACCGACTGCGTCCACGTCCGTTCGCTCTGTCTCGGTTGACCGGCGATCGGCTGCGACTGCGAGTTCGACTGCGCGACCGACTGCCACTGTCGCGCCGACGCGGACTCCGACTCTCACTGCTGAAACTGCCTACTTTATGTCTTTGTTATATACTGCTCACTCACTACATTAGACCGATCGCTTAGATTTACACGCTGTCTCCTAACACACCAATACAGAGTCAGATAAATAACCATTTATTTGGTAGCGTTTCTATATACAGTCAGGCACTTAACGCCGCTTATGGTACTCATACATGGGCCGGGGGGGTAAGGGGGGTATACCCCTCCCCCTCGGCCGGCCATACCCCCCTCGGCCGTCCAAACATACTCCATACCCCCCCTCGCCGGCTAACCCACCCCCACCCCCCTCCCGGAGGGAGAAATTTTCGCTTATTTAAGGCAAAATAGGCGTTTTTTGGCCTTTTTTCGGGGACCCCCCCCCCCCGAGGTCTTCTCCCCCCTTCCTACCCCCCCCCTCCGGATTTTTCCGGCCCATGTATGATGGTACTGGCACAATATATGGTACCCCCACGTTTAGCCATTGTGAATTGGTAACTGAACCGGTACCATATTATTATAATGGTACCACTTAATTCAAATTTTGTACCACATGGTAGTGGTACCGGCATAGTATATGGTGCCAATACCATAAACGGCGTTAAGTGCCTGACTGATAGACACCTTCGATCCTTCTTACATATACCAGGATTATCTACTAGCTGGAGAGGCTAACGCACGTATTTTACTTATCCAAAATGGAGCCTTAACTTCAAATAGATTTCAAAGCGGAGGGCAAAACGTAAAAAAAACACTATTTTGCTGGGCGGCGGTCAATTCGGAACAGAGTTCGATATTCTCTTAGTAGAATGGTTGAAAACGCAGAAAACTTTTCGATCAACTGAGTTAATTGACATTTGAAAAAAGGTGGACTTACAAAAGGCGAAGCGTATTCCACTAGAAAAGTTACGGTAGCAGCCAAAAATGCTGTTTTGTTTTTGTTTTGCCCTGTGTTTTGAGTATTTGTTGGAATTAAGGACTCCTTGAACATGTAAAATGACACGATTATATTAACAATATCAGCCCTTATACAGTCAGGCACTTAACGCCGTTTATGGTACCAACACCATAAAAGGTGATACTACAGTATAGATAAAAAAAATGTCCCATCGCTTTTTCGGCCTTCACTCAAACGTTTCGTTCTCAGTCACTTCTTTACCGATTTGGCTCAAATCTTCAGCAAAAATTAACAACATGGTTGGCTAAATATTCTGCAAGTTTAGTGCCAAAATTCCGACTCATACTGGTTTTATGACCCGAAAACTAGGAATGAGGGTGGTGGTCCACGAAAATTTATTTTTTTTCGGTAATACAAGGAGTACAGTCCTGAAACTTGCAGGAATGATTGGTGTTGCTATTGGGCATAACATACTAAGCGGGCAGCCCTGTAGCTCAAAGGGCACTAAAATGGGGGAATTTCAAAAACATGAGTGAAAATCCCATAGTTAAGAAATCTGCACCTTCTAGAATCAAAGCACTGAATCTGTTGTTAATCAACATAGATTGTAGCAGGAAGTTCAACAAATAAATGAACCTAATATTTAAGCTCTGTTCCACACCATAGTAACCATCCCTGCAGCGTTTTTTGAAAATTGAAAATCTTTAGAATCGTCATTTTGCCGGTTTTACGAAGAAAAGTCATATTTCGTCATGTTTTTGAAATTCCCCCATTTTAGTGCGCTTTGAGCTACAGGGCTGCCCGCTTAGTATGTTATGCCCAATAGCAACACCAATCATTCCTGCAAGTTTCAGGCCTGTACTCCTTGTATTACCGAAAAAAAATAAATTTGCGTGGACCACCCTCATTCCTAGTTTTCGGGTCATAAAACCAGTATGAGTCGGAATTTTGTCACCACACTTGCAGAATATATACCCAACCGTGTTGTTAATTTTTGCTGAAAATTTGAGCCAAATCGGTAAAGAAGTGACTGAGAACGAAACGTTTGAGTGAAGGCCGAAAAAGCGATGGGACATTTTTTTATCTATACTGTATATGGTACCGGTACCATAAACGGCGTTAAGTGCCTGACTGTTATACACAGTGAATCGGTCAATCATAACGGTAGCAGTAAGCGATTGTACCGTCAAACATGGACCGCGGGTGTGGGGAATACCCCTCCCCCTCGCCGGCCATACCCCCCTCTCCCCACCTCCCGGAGGGAGAAAGCTTTTTTCCAAGCCCATAGTATGTGTACCGTTGCAGTTATTTCGGATATTTTGTAGATTACCAGCCGTAGTAAGTCAAAACAAATCATTGTAGGTAATTAGAATTTGTACCTGAGCGTCCTGCCCTGAACCTACACCGATTGACATGTGCAATAAATAAACATCAATAGTTTTTACGAGACGCAACTTTTGGACCACTTTTTTTTTGAAATTTTTCCAAATTTCAGACTAAAATCGCCCGCATGGCTGCCGAAATTAAAGCTATGTACCAGCTATAGTTAGCGTTTTCAGCCCGAAACTACAATTTTAGTAGTTTAACCGGTCCGACGAAATTCACAAACCCAGTAACCTAGCAGGCTAGGACTCGGACCCACCCAACCGGCTCTCGGTACATAGATGTAGTTAACGCCGTTTATGGTACCGACACCATATATGGTACCTCACATTGGGCCACTGCGGACGGTACCCAGACATGGGCAAAGGCGGTCTGAGGTGGGTTGACTTTGACCCCCTCAGGTTCTGACCTCCACCTTAGCCGACCGCTACCCCCCATCAGGAATTTTTTGGAAGAATTTTGTATAGAAAATTATGATAAAAATATGTTTGGATTAGGTGTAAATGAGCTCAGAATAGCTTCTTTTAACTAATTTTAACGAAAAATAAGCCAGAAACCATTGATTTTTCCAAAATCGGACTTTTTTGGCTTACCACCTCTCAGTCCCCCTGAGGCGCTCCTACCCCCGTCAGGAATTGAAAATTCTACCCCCTCAGCCGAAATCCTAGCCCATGTCTGACGGTACCATATATGGTATCGGCACAATAAACGGCGTTAAGTGTCTGACCGTATCACGCTTAGTTTACTCTTCAGAAAGCAGCTATCAATGTTTGGCACAATCATACATGTGGGGGGGTCTGCCCCCCCCCCCACCGGACTTAGGCCAGACCCCCCCCCCCCCCGAGACGATTTCACCGACCCCCCCCTCCGATTTTTCTGGCAAGTAAATTTTCGAGCAATTTTTTTTGCAATTTTTTACACTTTCACACACAAAAATTGGCAAAATCGCCTGCAAAACAGCACTTTTTAGCTGTATTCCAGCCCAAATTAGCGATTTTTGGCGATTTTTAGGCCAAAAATTGCGATTTTTCTCGATTTTTGAGCGTTTTTAGTGCCCACCCCTCCTCCACCGAAATTGTGGCTGCGTCCGCCCGGGCTGCGCCAGACACCCAAGCCCCCCTCCCCCCATCGGCGGATGACCTGTTACATGCATGGGCACAATCTACAGCTGCATAACGGCACTGCTACTATTGACATCAGAACGAATCTAGCCAACCACTTAGAAACGTAATTTAGTTGGTTGTCTTACATTTATTGTCCTTTCCGAATAAACGATCGTAAGGCAGCGTCTAACCACGTGCTTACCTGTATGCGATAGCGCAAGTTGGTAGTTCCTGCGATCACTGATCGCTTTTGAAATAACACGCCACTAACTATACTAGCTGCGTTTAGATTTAGGCTTAAAAATGAAAGAGTTGAACGGTAAGGAATTGCTGACGGTCGGACAGAAAACGTTCTTACCACAATTAGCACGCAAAAGGTGGTATGGTAGGCACCATACATGTACTAAGGGTTACCACTAGCTAGAAATGCCAACCCCCACACACCCGACAAAATAGGGACACCCGAGCACAAAAATACAAATGCTAACAAAATGGCTCAGAACAGAAATCACTAATTTTTAGCTTAAATTCGCGTGAAGGAAGAGCTTTTGCAAACTGAATTTGACTTTCCGCTGCTGATAGTTATGAGAGATCGGCGTTTTAGAGGTCCTCTTTCTCATTTTCGCTTGTTTTTTTCAACTCTAAAATAATATCTGGCAGCTTAGAATAGCCATTTTAGCCTCCTTACTGAGAAAAGCTTATTACAAGGCGTTTTGGAGCTTTTTGAAATTTTTGACCCCCCTCGAGCCCCCACCTGACGCAAACCCCCTCCCCCACGCCGGCCCTGACTTGCTACATGTATGGCGGAACCAACCCTAACAACTAAGAACTGCCTAAGGCATTCAATTGCGAACTGGGTGTTTGTACAGCGAATTTTTTAAGTGTTCTAAAATGAAAGAATTTCTCAACGATTTTTGGCCCTTTCTCAAACATTCCTTCGTTCTTTATCGATTTGGCTCAATTTTTCAGCATACATTATTAGCACGGCAAGTGCGCGTTATAATGGGGAAGTTGGGTGCCAAAATTACAACTTCTGCTAGTTCTGTTTTCCGAAAACTACAAATCATGAGCTTCGAAACTTGGAAACCATTGCTACTGCCACTGAGCATGACATAATTGCACATGCCTTACTTTTTAACCTTTCATTCAATTTCAATACACTCTTCAGCTTGAGTTTGATCCTCATGACTGACTGGCTATTCGTAGACCACCCTGATTCTTGGTTTTCGGCCCACATAACCAACAAACAGGAGTTAGAATGTTGGCGCCAAACCGGTTTGTGCCCAGTTCCGACATTCCTGAACCTGAACCTAACTTCTAAGTCTACGCATTGAGCATTGTCACGTGGCTACAGATTCTTGTATATTTTTGCCAGAGTCCTGTCTGCATAAAATAAAGTGAATGTTATTGTAAAGTCGGAACTGGGAACAGGCCGCCAAACCTGCACTAAAAGCTACTCAGGTGTCTAGTTACAAAAGAGCCCAATCGATAAAGAACAACTCCAGAACGAAACGTTAGTTCGAGTGAAGGCCTAAAAAAACCAAAAATAAACAAATGCAGAAAGTAACCCGTCCAGAAATAACTGTCTGTCTGTCTGTCCAGACATAATAGAGGATAGGAGAGGGGGCTTGGCACAGAAATCTCTTACCGGTCTCCGGCAGCAACTCAGCTAGACTTATTAACAGCTACAGCAGCGGCAGCAGCAGCAAACAGCACCGGAAGCACGGACTGGACCGGAAAGAACCGGAACCGGGACCGGAGCCGGACCGGAACAGCAGCTGCCAGCCGGACACTCACGCACACCTTCAATACAGGGAGATCGGTTAATTTTCCACTGCTGCCCGCAACACTGTGACCACCACTGATGAGAGAGAAATCAAGAAATACCGTCGGCTCGGCTTGGAACGCACGTTGCCGCGCTCGTCGATCGGCCGTTCGTAGCGCGCGAACGCCACGCGAATCTCGCGACCGTCCACCCACCGACCGTCGACGCGACTCAGCGCGTGTTCGGCGTCGCGACGACTGTAGAACCTGCAAGAGTAAGACAATCAGGCACTTAACGCCGTTTATGGTACCGACACCACATAGTACCCCTTCGGGGCCTGTGGTGGTACCATATAAGGTACCGGTACCATATATGATGTCGGTACCATAAACGGCGTTAAGTGCCTGACTGTAAGAGAAGTTTGGATGAGCAGAACATTGAACAGTTTGAATTTATAGAACGTTTGCTTGCTTGAATGTTTTCTTACGATTTTTAGATCACCATTGCGTTTTCTTGCGACTCTTGAGGGTTTTTAGTACCTAACTGAGCCAATAAAGTTTGAGCTTAGGCCATACCTGGGCCGGCGGTTAGGGGGTCAATAGTTCGGGCCGGCCAAACCCGCTTCACTAAGGTGTTTCTGGACATTTTTCGTCCCCCCCACCATACATGGGCCGGAAAATTCGGAGGGGGTCCCAACAAAACGTCCAAAAAAACGACTATGCCTTAAATAAGCGAAAATTTTCTCCCTCCGGGGGGGGGGGGGGCTCGGGCAGGGGGTATGGCCGGCCGAGGGGAGGGGGTAAACCCCACCCTCCGAGACCAGACCCCTACGATTTTCCTGCCGATGTATTGCTCTGACCACCCAACTTCCCAACCGGCGGATGACCTGTTACATGTATGTATTTAGTGTTTCGGCTAAGGCGGTGGTAAATTTTCAATCCTGATGAGCGCTGATGGGGGTTGAGATGATGGTAAACAAGAAAGTCCGATTTTTGTACTCAAATCAAGGCTTATCTTTCGTTAATAGGTGAAAATATGCTATTGTGAGTTCGTTTACGCCTAATCTCGACATAGTTTTATCATAATTTGCTATACAAAAATTGCTGAGGGGAAGGTCAAAGCCTCAGGGGGGTCATCAACCTGCTCAGTTCACTTTGCCCATGCCTGGTAACAGGTGAGGGTTTTCGCTTACTAAAGATGTTAAGCGGATTTTAGCTAAAAATTAATAATTTCTGAGCCTGTTTCTAATTTCTATCAACAGCTTCCCCGATTTTTCGACCGCTTCTCTGCCGTTTTCCTGTGTGTCATTTTTTTGCTATTTTAAGTACAAAACTTGCCAAAATTACTTAAAAAATACGCAGCGATTTTCAGTTGTGTTTCAACCAATACGCAATTTGTTTATTATTATTTTATTTATTTATTTTGTCGCCCAAGCAAGACAACATGTTAGTACAATGTAAATGAACAGAATTTGCCAGTGTTCTGATTGTTGTTGTGTAAAGAGGAATAGCCGACCTGACGAAGGCGAAGCCTTTGCTCTGTCTGAGTAGCGGTCCCTGGGAATGTGGATGTCTCCGATTTCTCCGTATTTTTCGAATCGTCGTCGGCATATCGTCCTGGTTGGTGCGGTAGGAGATGTTGTCCACCTGCACAAACAACATTCACAAAATAAACGCAACAAACAAAAGGTAAATAGGACCCGACACGGCGTGTTCCGGTTTCCTCCTTTCCGGTTTCCTCCTTTTCGGTTTCCTCCTTTCCGTTTTCCTCCTTTCCGGTTTCCTCCCCTCATATTCCGGTTTCCTCCCTTTTAAAATTTTAGCATAATTTGGTGAGTTTTAACCATAATTATTGCAGTAAGCAAAGTTTAGCGTCATTTTAGGGTTATTTTTATGTAGTTGAAATATTTTATTACATATTTACACACATTCGTAAATGGAAAGGTGTAAGCCCACACGTGGTACAATGGATTACCGCTATAGACCTGCTCTTTTGCCATGTTTACTTTGGAAATGTCGCAGCTCAGCCATGACACTTACATAGAGATGTGGTCCGCGATGAGGTGGGCGAACCAGGGCGGTGAGGGCAGGTTGGGACTTTGTGATTTGATCATATTAATTGCGACTTCGACAGCTTGCTAAAAGTGCGCCCTTTCTCGCCAGCCGGGTCGGTCCTAGATGCTTGTGTCATAATTCCAATTTTAGACCGTCTGCACCATATAGGTGGGCTAGGCCGAATTTTGCACATCTCTATGACATTTAGCGGCAAAAGGACTAACGGACAAAATGGTAGTTGACCTTGTGACGGGTGCATCCGCAGAATTACCGATTGTTGTTGGCATAACAGCAGTCTCGGGCTCATCGCTTGTCTCTTGATATTTAATTGATCTATACGCCCTGAGAGGGCGGAGCGAGACCGCGGTTTTTCGCCTCTATGCAAGACTGCTCCGCAAATGCTCTGTTTTTGCAGGCTCCACACTTACCCGACAGCACCTGGTTCAAATTTGCAACTCTCATTCCCGACATTTCACTTCTAAATGACGCAAAAGAGGCTGGCGGAATAATCCGATCAAAGCTCACCGAAGCATGCCAAAATCTTAAAGGGAAGGGAGGAAACCGAATGAGGAGGGAGAGGAAACCGGAAAGGAGGAAAACGGAAAGGAGGAAACCGGAAAGGAGGAACGCGGAACAAACCCCCGACACAGTTGGTGTAGTGGTTTTGACCGCAAGAGCCACTGTGCCCGACGTCGTGCGCTCATCCTCTAGGCGCGGCAGGTTCTTGCCGCAAAAGAGCTGGTGGTCCGCACAAAGCTCCACTCAGGCTCACCGAAAGCTGGTTACAGCGAGTAGGTAAATGGGAACCGACTGGATCTGCCTAAACACCGAAGCCGCTCCAAGAGCATGCCGCGTTGAGTGAGAAGGACCGAGACGACAAAGTTGTCCACAGAAACCGACTAGGCCTGGGGTCTCTCTCACACCAGGGGCGCACCAAGCGGACCTTGGGAGCCCACATCACCATGACGTCAACGCATCCGGCACTCTCTGGCACTTGGCGCCCAACAGCATGGTAGAGGACTGTCAGGTGATAGAAGGAAACGTCAAAGATGACGAACCACAGGGGTCAGGTCGGTCCATATAGGTCTGATCGTAGGGTCGTCAGGTCCCCCCGCACATCGGATCGGATGGTAAATGAGGCTCTCTAGCGATCGACAGGAACCAAAACTCAACCCGGAACCGAAACGGAATTACCCTAGTTTTGGGCGGAACCGGAACTATTCAACGGAGCGGAGCCTAAAGATTCGGAATTGCCCCCAGAACTAAAAATTCTAGCTGAAAAACTGCAGAAGACAGTTACAGGGTGCTTTGCTAAAGTTAGAACTGGTAGATATTCATGAGTTATGTTGAACCTGTCACGGGTTTGTGGATTTGACGCTGCATTCCCAAGATATACGCCATCGAAGATCGGGCTGCTTAACTATGGAACAAAAATTTTCAACTCTGATTTCTTTCGTACTAATAATAATGAGCTGGGACTTTTATGTAACTTTTAGAGCAATTTCAGAATTTTTGGTCCAAAATCATTTTTAAGGAAAAATTTTCGGCCGTTTGGAGCCCCCTAGCTCGGCTGGAACCAACATACATGTAACAGAGGGTCTGCCCCAACCCGACTTAGGCCAGACCCCTGGAGACGATTTTTCCGACCCCCCCCCTTCTGATTTTGCTGGCAAGTAATTTTTTGAGCAAACGTTTTGCGATTTTTTGCAATTTCAGATACAAAAAATGCCAAAATAGCCTGTAAAACAGCACTTCTTAGCTGTACTTGAGTCTAAAATAGCGATTTTTCTATTTTTGAGCGTTTTTAGTGCCCAACCACCTCCCAGAATTAGGGTTCAGACCCCACGCTAGCGCCAGACACACGAACCCGTGACAGGTTCAACATAACTCATGAATATCTACCAGTTCTAACTTTAGCAAAGCACCCTGTAACTGTCTTCTGCAGTTTTTCAGCTAGAATTTTTAGTTCTGGGGGCAATTCCGAATCTTTAGGCTCCGCTCCGTTGAATAGTTCCGGTTCCGCCCAAAACTAGGGTAATTCCGTTTCGGTTCCGGGTTGAGTTTTGGTTCCTGTCGATCGCTAGAGAGCCTCATTTACCATCCGATCCGATGTGCGGGGGACCTGACGGCCCTACGATCAGACCTATATGGACCATTTCGCGACCCCTGTGGTTCGTCATCTTTGACGTTTCCTTCTATCACTGACAGTCACTCTAGCCATGCTGTTGGGCGCCAAGTACTAAGAGAGTGCCGGATGCGTTGACGTCATGGTGATGTGGGCTCCCAAGGTCCGCTTGGTGCGCCCCTGGTGTGAGAGAGACCCCAGGCCTAGTCGGTTTCTGTGGACAACTTTGTCGTTGATCTTCTCCTTCAACGTGGCATGCTATTGGAGCGGCTTCGGTGTTTAGGCAGATCCAGTCGGTTCCCATTTACCTACTCGCTGTAACCAGCTTTCGGTGAGCCTGAGTGGAGCTTTGTGCCGACCACCAACTCTTTGCGGCAAGAAACTTGCCGCGCCTAGAGGATGAGCGCACGACGTCGGGCACAGTGGCTTTGCGGTCTAAACCACTACACCAACTGTGTCGGGGGTTTGTTCCGGTTTCCTCCTTTTCGGTTTCCTCCTTTCCGTTTTCCTCCTTTCCGGTTTCCTCCCCTCATATTCCGGTTTCCTCCCTTTTAAAATTTTAGCATACTTCGGTGAGCTTTGATCGGTATTATTCCCGCCAGCTACTTTTGCGTCATTTAAGAATTAAATGTCGGGAATGAGAGTTACAAATTTGAACCAGGTGTAATCGGGTAAGTGTGACCTGCAAAATGCATGTATGACTGGAGCAAGTCTTGCATAGAGCCGAATAAATTCGGGGTCCGGACTCCGTTGCCCTCTCATGGTTGCGTAATTATGATCAATTAAATATCAAGAGACAAGCGATTAGCCCGAGGCAACTGCTGTTATGCTAACAAACAATCGGTAATTATGTGGATGCACCCTTGTCACTTGATAGAGGGTCATACTACCATTTTGTCCGTTAGTCCTTTTGCCTCTAAATGTCATAGAGATGTGCAAAATTCGGCCTGGCCCACCTATATAGTGCAGCCGGTCTAAAATTAAGTTAGCCCGGCCCACAAGCATCTATGGACCGACCCGGCTGGCATAGAAATTGGGCGCACTTTTAGAAAAGCTGTCAAAGTCATAATTAATATGATCAAATCACAAAATGCAACTTTGCCCTCATCCGCCCTGGTTCGCCGCGACCTCAAAAATCGAGCGGACCACATCTCTATGTAAGTGTCATGGCTGAGCTAGCGACATTTCCAAAGTAAACATGGCAAAAGAGCAGTGTTCTATAGCGGTAATCAATTGTACCACATGTGGCTTACACCTTTCCATTTACGAATGTGTGTAAATATGTAATAAAATATTTCAACTACATAAAAATAACCCTAAAATGACGCTAAACTTGCTTACTGCAATAATTATGGTTAAAACTCACCAAATTATGCTAAAATTTTAAAAAGGAGTAAACCGGAATATGAGGGGAGGAAACCGGAAAGGAGGAAAACGGAAAGGAGGAAACCGGAAAAGAGGAAACCGGAAAGGAGGAAACCGGAACACGCCGTGTCGGGTCCTATTTACCTTTTGTTTGTTGCGTTTATTTTGTGAATGTTGTTTGTGCAGGTGGACAACATCTCCTACCGCACCAACCAGGACGATATGCGACGGCTGTTCGAAAAATACGGAGAAATCGGAGACATCCACATTCCCAGGGACCGCTACTCTAGACAGAGCAAAGGCTTCGCCTTCGTCAGGTCGGCTATTCCTCTTTACACAACAACAACAATCAGAACACTGGCAAATTCTGTTCATTTACATTGTACTAACATGTTGTCTTGCTTGGGCGACAAAATAAATAAATAAAATAATAATAAACAAATTGCGTATTGGTTGAAACACAACTGAAAATCGCTGCGTATTTTTTTAAGTAATTTTGGCAGTTTTTGTACTTAAAATAGCAAAAAAATGACACACAGGAAAACGGCAGAGAAGCGGTCGAAAAATCGGGGAAGCTGTTGATAGAAATTAGAAACAGGCTCAGAAATTATTAATTTTTAGCTAAAATCCGCTTAACATCTTTAGTAAGCGAAAACCCTCACCTGTTACCAGGCATGGGCAAAGTGAACTGAGCAGGTTGATGACCCCCCTGAGGCTTTGACCTTCCCCTCAGCAATTTTTGTATAGCAAATTATGATAAAACTATGTCGAGATTAGGCGTAAACGAACTCACAATAGCATATTTTCACCTATTAACGAAAGATAAGCCTTGATTTGAGTACAAAAATCGGACTTTCTTGTTTACCATCATCTCAACCCCATCAGCGCTCATCAGGATTGAAAATTTACCACCGCCTTAGCCGAAACACTAAATACATACATGTAACAGGTCATCCGCCGGTTGGGAAGTTGGGTGGTCAGAGCAATACATCGGCAGGAAAATCGTAGGGGTCTGGTCTCGGAGGGTGGGGTTTACCCCTCCCCCTCGGCCGGCCATACCCCCTGCCCGAGCCCCCCCCCCCGGAGGGAGAAAATTTTCGCTTATTTAAGGCATAGTCGTTTTTTTGGACGTTTTGTTGGGACCCTCCGAATTTTCCGGCCCATGTATGGTGGGGGGGACGAAAAATGTCCAGAAACACCTTAGTGAAGCGGGTTTGGCCGGCCCGAACTATTGACCCCCTAACCGCCGGCCCAGGTATGGCCTAAGCTCAAACTTTATTGGCTCAGTTAGGTACTAAAAACCCTCAAGAGTCGCAAGAAAACGCAATGGTGATCTAAAAATCGTAAGAAAACATTCAAGCAAGCAAACGTTCTATAAATTCAAACTGTTCAATGTTCTGCTCATCCAAACTTCTCTTACAGTCAGGCACTTAACGCCGTTTATGGTACCGACATCATATATGGTACCGGTACCTTATATGGTACCACCACAGGCCCCGAAGGGGTACTATGTGGTGTCGGTACCATAAACGGCGTTAAGTGCCTGATTGTCTTACTCTTGCAGGTCCTACAGTCGTCGCGACGCCGAACACGCGCTGAGTCGCGTCGACGGTCGGTGGGTGGACGGTCGCGAGGAGATTCGCGTGGCGTTCGCGCGCTACGAACGGCCGAACGACGAGCGCGGCAACGTGCGTTCCAAGCCGAGCCGACGGTATTTCTTGATTTCTCTCTCATCAGTGGTGGTCACAGTGTTGCGGGCAGCAGTGGAAAATTAACCGATCTCCCTGTATTGAAGGTGTGCGTGAGTGTCCGGCTGGCAGCTGCTGTTCCGGTCCGGCTCCGGTCCCGGTTCCGGGTTCTTTCCGGTCCAGTCCGTGCTTCCGGTGCTGTTTGTTGCTGCTGCCGCTGCTGTAGCTGTTAATAAGTCTAGCTGAGTTGCTGCCGGAGACCGGTAAGAGATTTCTGTGCCAAGCCCTCTCTCCTATCCTCTATTGTGTCTGGACAGACAGACAGACAGTTATTTCTGGACGGGTTACTTTCTGCATTTGTTTATTTTTGGTTTTTTTAGGCCTTCACTCGAACTAACGTTTCGTTCTGGAGTTGTTCTTTATCGATTGGGCTCTTTTTTGTAACTAGACACCTGAGTAGCTTTTAGTGCAGGTTTGGCGGCCTGTTCCCAGTTCCGACTTTTACAATAACATTCACTTTATTTGTATGCAGATAGGACTCTGGCAAAAATATACAAGAATCTGTAGCCACATGACAATGCTCAATGCGTAGACTTAGAAGTTAGGTTCAGGTTCAGGAATGTCGGAACTGGGCACAAACCGGTTTGGCGCCAACATTCTAACTCCTGTTTGTTGGTTATGTGGGCTGAAAACCAAGAATCAGGGTGGTCTTCGAATAGCCAGTCAGTCATGAGGATCAAACTCAAGCTGAAGAGTGTATTGAAATTGAATGAAAGGTTAAAAAGTAAGGCATGTGCAATTATGTCATGCTCAGTGGCAGTAGCAATGGTTTCCAAGTTTCGAAGCTCATGATTTGTAGTTTTCGGAAAACAGAACTAGCAGAAGTTGTAATTTTGGCACCCAACTTCCCCCATTATAACGCGCACTTGCCAAGTGCTAATAATGTATGCTGAAAAATTGAGCCCAATCGATAAAGAACGAAGGAATGTTTGAGAAAGGGCCAAAAATCGTTGAGAAATTCTTTCATTTTAGAACACTTAAAAAATTCGCTGTACAAACACCCAGTTCGCAATTGAATGCCTTAGGCAGTTCTTAGTTGTTAGGGTTGGTTCCGCCATACATGTAGCAAGTCAGGGCCGGCGTGGGGGAGGGGGTTTGCGCCAGGTGGGGGGCTCGAGGGTTTTAGTACCTAACTGGAGCCAATTGGGTTTGAGCTTAGGCCATACCTGGGCCGGCGGTTATTGGGTCAATGAGTTCTGGGCCGGCCAAACCCGCTTCACTAGCAGTGTTTCTGGACATTTTTCGTCCCCCCCACCATACATGGGCCGTGGGGAAAAGTTCTGGAGGGGGTCCCAACAAAACGTCCAAAAAAACGACTATGCCTTAAATAAGCGAAAATTTTCTTTCCCTCCGGGGGGGGGGGGGGGGGGCTCGGGCAGGGGGTATGGCCGGCCGGAGGGGAGGGGTAAACCCCACCCTCCGAGACCAGACCCCTACGATTTTCCTGCCGATGTATTGCTCTGACCACCCAACTTCCCAACCGGCGGATGACCTGTTACATGTATGTATTTAGTGTTTCGGCTAAGGCGGTGGTAAATTTTCAATCCTGATGAGCGCTGATGGGGGTTGAGATGATGGTAAACAAGAAAGTCCGATTTTTGTACCTCAAATCAAGGGCTTATCTTTCGTTAATAGGTGAAAATATGCTATTGTGAGTTCGTTTACGCCTAATCTCGACATAGTTTTATCATAATTTGCTATACAAAAATTGCTGAGGGGAAGGTCAAAGCCTCAGGGGGTCATCAACCTGCTCAGTTCACTTTGCCCATGCCTGGTAACAGGTGAGGGTTTTCGCTACTAAAGATGTTAAGCGGATTTTAGCTAAAAATTAATAATTTCTGAGCTCGTTTCACTTCATCAACAGCTTCCCCGATTTTTCGACCGCTTCTCTGCCGTTTTCCTGTGTGTCATTTTTTTGCTATTTTGGAAAATAAAACCGCCAAAATTACTTAAAAAATACGCAGCGATTTTCAGTTGTGTTTCAACCAATACGCAATTTGTTTATTATTATTTTATTTATTTATTTTGTCGTGTCCAAGCAAGACAACATGTTAGTACAATGTAAATGAACAGAATTTGCCAGTGTTCTGATTGTTGTTGTTGTGTAAAGAGGAATAGCCGACCCGACGAAGGCGAAGCCTTTGCTCTGTCTAGAGTAGCGGTCCCTGGGAATGTGGATGAGCAATACGTAACTGAACGAAAGGGCCA
>JASANB010006713.1:0-124102 GCA_030248155.1 Sabatieria punctata
CACCAAGTACTTGCTATTTTAAGAGCTTCAGAAAAGGCTATTGCCCAGGATTTACTCTACAGTACGTTTTGTTAAGTTTGTACACAATAAAGACATTATTAGGTTGTTATTGGCAGTTGTAATACAAGCATGCAGTCTCTGGACGTTAAATTCCATTGGCCAAATCTCCGAGTCCTCTCGTCAGTGGCTCAGTCAGATAATCTCCGAACAGGTCGAACAGACCGTTAAAGGAAAAATTGTGAGATAAGGTGTCGTTAAGTGCATACCCCTAAACTTCTAAAAGAAAAACTCTGTTCCAGCTGAACAAACCGAATGATAGTTTCAACTCTGAATTAAATAAACTGCTTCAAAAGAAAAAAAAAAAAAAAAAAAAAAAAAAAAAGTCACTGACACTGTCCGGAAGCCTGTTCAGCGGATTCGTCATAGATGTTTCACTACAGGGATAACCAATGGTAGAAAAGTGACGTCGCAGAGTTTCAGCTGGAAGGCAAGGCATGGTGCAAGGGCTGCATGAGCATGACAAAGAAATACCCAAGCCAACGTCAACACTAATGCCACCTAAGGGTGGCAAGAGCAGTATGGCCTGCGTCAATCTCAATGTGCCTGGGGTGATCGGGTCGGCGGCTCTATGACATTATGGTTAAGTCCTTCACTCTGTTTACTCCACTTTTCTTTGGCATTGTCTGTACCTGCATGCTAGATGTACCAATTCAGGTGTCCAAGAAAGATTTAGTTCTGGATGCCGGTTTGTTCAAAAAGTTGAAGCTCGAGAATCAAACAGAGGCGCTCCAATACGACTGTTCCGCCGTGATTTGCATAGTGATGCTGATTCCAGTCACAGAGGAGCACTGTTCCACTGGAGCCGTCATCCAACCCAGACCCTCTCTCACCTCTCTGGCACTGCTGAAAACAGACGCTACAGGTATTGCGGCGCCGGCCAAAGTAGAAATGGAGTTAGCAGTGAAAAGCAAGGGATGGCAAAGTGAAGCCCTGTTCACTCTGGATCTGGTGGCTGAAGCCAAAGTGGACAAGAAAGTCAGCTTGAAGGGTTGGAAGTTGACCGGGAGTGTGGAGATCAGAAAATTGAAGATCAGTATAAAATCAAGCAAAATGGGGAGATCTCGGAGGACCAAGCGGCTGAGTTGAATCTGCTGAAACCCGCTCCTGCAAGGAGTGCTGAACAAACGGATTCAACAGGGCTTCCCTCCGCCGCCCATCCCTCACCTTAAAGTTTTAATGCCACTTGTCTCCTTCTCAGAAGATACAATTTCTAGTTGTTTCGACTCTTTAAAATACATGCCTGACTATCACTGTCGTTTTACTTTTTGAAAGTAAAATTAAGTTTCAGATTTATAGAATACATGCAAGCAAATTTCCCAGGGGTTCCCTCATGTACAGCTTATGGATGGGCCACGTAAATTAAACTCTGGTAATTTGGCGCAACGGATTATTTTTGTTTCACCGGAGTTTAATTTCCGAGTGTGCAACGTGTTATGGAAAGTAAAATTGTTAATTTCTTGCCAGGCAGGCATTACGTGAGAAAGTCAGTTTTGAGAGATATGACAAGGAGTATATTTGACGGATTTGGCCAATTTTTCGACACCAAACACACGGCACAAAAAATCACCGTCACTGGCTGACCCTGTCGGGCGAGCGGCTCAGTAACCTAATTGACCTGTTACATAGGCGGTCGAACAGTATGGCTCCTGGGTCGAGAAAAGCGCGCTAATTTGGTCGTGGTTGGTTTTCAAGCTGAAAACGTGCTGAGTCGAGGGGAACCCGAAACCCACGACCGTGCCTGTGTCCAACTGGTCTGCAATCAGCTGAACATCATCAACAGGTCTAGCTATCGTGTCTTTCGCGCTGGTCGTAATTTGAACGAAGTCTTCTTTCACCCTGACCCGGCTCGACCCTCGCAGCCAGTTTCTTGCCGGCTTTCGTTCTGCCATACATGTAACAGCTCCGTGCCGACCTGCAGAGGGGGGTAGGGGGGATCTCCTCAGGTGGGGGGTCGGAGGGGGGTTTCGCCCAGGTGGGGGTCCCAAATTTCAAAAAGCTCCAAAACACCTAGAAATACGTTTTTAACACGTTTTTCAGTAAGGACGCTAAAATCGCTATTTTAAGCTGCCAAATAGCGTTTTAAAAGCTAAAAACAAGCAGAAAATGACAAAAGAGCTCCAAAAACACCGGATTTTTCAAATATCAGCAGTGGAAAATCGCCAAATTCGGTTTCCGTTTTTCGCGAATTTTAGGCTAAAAAAATTAGCGATTTCTGACCCAGTTTGTTAATACTGGAGCCACTACCACCACTTGTATTTTTTGGTCGGGGGAAGGGGTCCTAACCCGTCTCGGGGGGGGGGGGTGAGGGGGGTTTGGCCTTTCCAGCAGGGGGTGCCCCCCAAACCCCCCCTAGTACATGTATGTGTTCTGGCTGGTGCCGGCGGGGGATGTTTGGCTAAAACTCGCCAAAAATCGCTAATTTCGACTGAGATACAGCTAAAAAATCCTGTTTTGCAGACGATTTTACCATTTTTTGTCTGAAATCGAAAAAAATCGCTAAAATTTGCTCAAAAAATTATCTGCCAGCAAAATCGGAGGGGGCTCGGGAAAATCGTTTTTGGTAGGGGTTCGCCATCCGAGGGGTCTGGCCTAACTCGGATGGGGGCAGACCCCCTGTTACATTTATTCTGACACCTTCACCTGTTATCAGTTCACAGTTTTAGAGAAAAGGGTTGTTTGTCTTGTAAAGAGCTAAAAATGAAACGAATTTATAAAATATTTAGTTGCGAACCGTAAAAATGTGGAAAATATGCTTGAAAAGCCGCTGCTTATAAGAAACTGTAGTCATAGTCAAACGGTTTGACTACCTCATCTTCGTTTGACTGCGTATTTATGGTGACCAAGGTAGTCAAACTTTGACTACCTGTCTGTTTGACTGCAATATCACAAAAAGTATTAACTATGACTTTGACTTTGACTATAGTCATAACAACACTAAGTTTTTGCTGCTGATTCCGAAAATGATTTTATTTTTGCTCTACGTTGCCCACTTTTGAAGATATCGGCATTTTTATGATTTGGGAAGAAAACGGCTGCACTTGCTATAACATGCTTGTCTGAAAGGTCACTCAATTCAGTCGCTTCTAGGGTGCAGAGCCATCAAATTTATATCACATATTAATATCAGCCAGATCCGTGAGATGACCCTGCTTGCCCCCTCAAAGCTGACTTTCTCGCAAAATGTATCTTAATAGTCACGGCAAAAGGACTTCGAACTAGAAAAGTCGTTCTCACCGCCACCGGCAATAGCAGAACGCATACATGTACTCGGGGGGGTTTGGGGGGCTACCCCCCCTGCTGGAAAGGCCAAACCCCCCTCACCCCCCCCCCCCCGAGACAGGTTAAGGGACCCCTCCCCCCGACCAAAAAATACAAGTGGTGGTAGTGGCTCCAGTATTAACAAACTGGGTCAGAAATCACTAATTTTTAGCCTAAAATTCACTTGAAAAGCCTTTGGAAACCGAATTTGGCGTTTCCACTGCTGATATTTAAGAAAAATCGGTGTTTTTGGAAGCTCTTTTTGTCATTTTTTGCTTGTTTTTAGCTTTAAAACGCTATTTGGCAGCTTAAAATAGCGATTTTTAGCGTCCTTACTGAAAAAAACGTGTTAAAAACGTATTTCTAGGTGTTTTGGAGCTTTTTGAAATTTGGGACCCCCACCTGGGCGAAACCCCCCCTCGACCCCCCACCTGAGGAAAACCCCCCTACCCCCCTCCCCCCAGGTCGGCCCGGAGCTGTTACATGTATGGCAGAACGAAAGCCGGCAAGAAACTGGCTGCGAGGGTCGAGCTGGTCAGAGTGAAAGAAGACTTTGTTCAGATTACGACCAGCGCGAAAGACACGATAGCTGGACGTGTTGTTGATGTTCAGCTTGTTGCAGACCAGTTGGACACAGGCACGGTCGTGGGTTTCGGGTTCCCCTCGACTCAGCACGTTTTTAGCAGGAAAGCCAACCACCACCAAATTAGCGCGCTTTTCTCGACCCAGACCCATTCTGTTCGACCGCCTTGTAACAGGTCAATTAGGTTACTGAACTGCTCGCCCGACAGGGTCAGCCAGTGGCAGTGATTTTTTGTGCCTAGTTTATGATGACGAAAATTTAGCCCGATCCGTCAAATGATCCTGCTTGTCCTCTCTAAGCTGACTTTCTCGCGAAATGCATGCATGGCAAGAAATTAGCAATTTTACTTTCCATAACACGTTACACATACGGAAATTAAAATCCGGTAAAACAAAAATAATCCGTTGCATAAATTACCAGAGTTTAATTTACGTTGCCCATCCATAAGCTATACATGAGGGAACCCCTGGGAAATTTGCTTGCATGTATTCTATAAATCTGAAACTTAATTTTACTTTCCAAAAGTAAAACGACAGTGTTAGTCAGGCATGTATTTTAAGTCGAAACAACTAGAAATTGTATCTTTTGAGAAGGAGACAAGTGGCTTTAAAACTTTAAGGTGAGGGATGGGCGGCAGAGGGAAGCCCTGTTGAGTCCGTTTGTTCAGCACTCCTTGCAGAACGGGTTTCAGCAGATTCAGCTCAGCCACTTGGTCCTCAGGAATCTCCCCGATTTTGCTTGATTTTATACTGATCTTCAATTTTCTGATCTCCACACTTCCAGTCAACTTCCAACCCTTCAAGCTGACTTTCTTGTCCACTTTGGCTTCAGCCACCAGGTCCAGAGTGAACAGAGGCTTCACTTTGCCATCCTTGCTTTTCACTGCTAACTCCATTTCTACTTTGGCCGCCGCCGCAATACCGGAAGCGTCTGTTTTCAGCGGTGCCACAGAGGTGAGAGAGAGTCTGGGTTGGATGACGGCTCCAGTGGAACAGTGCTCCTCTATGACTGGAATCAGCGTCACTATGCAGAGCACGGCGGAACAGTCGCATTGGAGCGCCTCTGTTTGATTCTCAAGCTTCAACTTTTTGAACAAACCGGCATCCAGAACTAAATCTTTCTTGGACACCTGAATTGGTACATCTAGCATGCAAGTACAGACAATGCCAAAGAAGAGTAGAGTAAAGAGAGTGAAGGACTTAACCATAATGGCATAGACCGCCGACCCGATCACCCCAGGCACATTGAGATTGACGCAGGCCATACTGCTTTTGCCACCCTTAGGTGGCTTTGGTGTTGACGTTGGCTTGGGTATTTCTTTGTCTTGCTCATGACCCTTGTACCATGCCTTGCCTTCCAGCTGAAACTCTGCGACGTCCTTTTCTACCATTGGTTTTCCCTGTAGTGAAACATCTATGACGAATCCGCTGAACAGGCTTCCAGGCAGTGTCAGTGACTTTGGAAGCAGTTTAGCTAATTCAGAGTTGAAACGATCATTCAGTTTGTTCAGCTGGAACAGAGTTTCTTTTAGAAGTTTAGGGGTATGCACAAAACGACACCTTATCGCACAATTTTCCTTTAACGGTCTGTTCGACCTGTTCGGAGATTATCTGACTGAGCCACTGACGCGAGGACTCGGAGATATGGCCAATGAATTTAACGTCCAGAGACTGCTTGCTTGTGTTACAACTGCCAATAACAACCTAATAATGTCTTTATTGTGTACAAACTTAACAAAACGTACTGTAGAGTACCTGGGCAATAGCCTTTTCTGAAGCTCTTAAAGTAGCAAGTACTTGGTGTAACGTCCCCAGCTCGAATGGCCTGCAATTGCTATCGGGCAGGACTGTTGTTTGGGCTCCGGCGTTGGTTTGCGGCTGAACTGTCAGACTGATGGATCTAGCTCCGCCCACTTCCGTCACAGAGGCCTGTCAGATATCGATTGGGCCGCTGCTGCGATGGCTCTGTACGCTGCTGTGTGTTGTAGCGCTGGGTTTTCTGTAGGCTCTGGCCGACCAGCGTTGTTGTGTTGTTTGGTAGCTGTGTAGTGCGGTCGCCTAATCTGTCTACGCGCCCGTGTGTTGTGTTGCGTCTGATACTTACTGGAGGCGCATTAAAGTCTAACCCGGTCCTGGTTCTGGCACAAGCACACAAAGCTGCTGCAAATCGTGACTCTGTCTCGCCGTTTGAACTCAATCTACCAAGCTTGTTCCAGAAGTTGCTGCTATTACCAAGTGGAACCGTTACAAATGGAGGTTCATGCACCGAGATTGCAGGATCGAAAAAGAAGGTGAAAGAGAA
Organism: Sabatieria punctata; assembly: GCA_030248155.1. NCBI lineage: Eukaryota > Metazoa > Nematoda > Chromadorea > Araeolaimida > Comesomatidae > Sabatieria > Sabatieria punctata. The sequence continues at coordinate 6,203 of JASANB010006713.1, forward strand.
GGATATGGAGCGAAAAATGGTTCAAAGTTTGTCGTCTGTTGACCAAGAGAGCGCCGAGGGCACTGGACAGGCTACCATTGAGCACCGTCGGTTGTCGTGTAGTGAGGAACCGAGGAGAGGACAATCCAACGCCCCGCTAGAAGAGAGCCGCGCGTTCGATGTGTCGCTCGATGTACCACTAACGAAACGCGCTGCGTCAATTGGAGACCTCTCAACTGACTCACAGCTTGCGGTCGAAGATGACACTTCAGGTGATCCTATTTCGTCTCAACTGCTTGGTAGTTTTGGAGAAGTAGAAGAAGCAGGGATTCAGACCAACGATCTAGTGCAAAGCAGACCAAATACGGCAGACAAGAAAAGCCTCAGTGAAGTCCACAAAGACCAACCACACACCGCCGCTAGCAGACGCGCCAAGAAGCAGAGAAAAGCACCAACCACCAACCAGCAAGAAGTAGAAAAAGCCCTTGATCAGTGGGACAAAAAGATGCATGAATGGCGTGAGCTTAATTTCCAATTCATTCAAAGCAAAAGAAACATGGCCACAGGCAGTGATGCTGAAGCATGTATTTGCGCTGCCAACATTGATCAGCTTCAAGAACTTCATGAATGGTTCAGAGCTGCAGTAGACAATGAGTGGATAACAAAAGCCGTGGGTTCTAGCAATGTCAATTATGCTGCTAGACTAATGGAACCGCTGCAACTGTCCATGGCCAAGCTCAGGAACACTATGGCTGCATGTTTCGACTGCCTGTCACTGCCCCAAGAAAAGATGTCGCCGGTTCGTATGGCTGAAATTGTTTGTTTGGAAGATGAGTGTTTCGAATGGGCTGAAGAGTGGTTTGAAGACACAAGGAAACAAGAAGTGGCAGTTGTAGTGACAGAAGAGCCGAAATTGGTAGTGGCCAGAAGCTCATATGTGTTCAGTGAAGCGCCAAGTGTACAAGTTGTGCAGAAACCGAATGAAGAGGCTCAACAGCAATTGAGTTTGTCTGAGAGCTCTGAAGATGAGTTGTTGCAAGAAGCTAGAGTGGAAGAAGTGTGTGATGGAAGGAAGATGGAGTTCGAAACCAGTGGCAAGAGTTCTGATGACGAAAAGAACAGTTCTCCACAGTCAGACATCATCAATGAAGACCACAACAGAAAGACGAAAGAATCTAACCAGTTCGCTGAGAGCACAGTGCAGCCTTGGTTGTACTGTACTGAAAAGCGTCTAGTTGGTGTCGACTATTCGCCAACCTTCGCTACACTTCAGAAAGACAAGATTGGTTTGGTACTTCCTCAGCTACAACGAATGCCAAGGTGCTCTACTCGCCGGACAGAACGCAAAAGCCAGTGAGGGAGAGAAAGGAGAGTGTGTTAGTGAGGGCCAATCAGTACAAGCCAGAAGGCAATGCCAAGCAGACGCCAGTTATGGAGCGAAAACAAGGTGTGCTAGTGAAAGCGAATCAGTACAAGCCAGAGGGAACAGCTGAAGAAAAGAATCGTTGGAAAAGTGCTATTGATGAGGAAATGAGATGGGTAATGGATCGACACAGATGGAAAGACAAAGTCAATGCTACATGGAGTCAATGGAAAAACCGACCTCAGTGGCCGTCAGGTACAGAAGTGACCAAAGTGACGTCCAAGAGGATAGAGGTATCGGTTATCTGCGCACTCATCAACAAGCTTACCTTTGGAACACCGAGGGTGGGTGTGAGCAGTTGCTTGCATCCAAATCCTAGTGAGTTCCATGAGAAACAAGACAAGTGTCTGACTGCTGGAAATGGAACAAGCGCAGATTTTGTGCTCCCATGTCGACCGCGTCAGGGAGAAGGTTGAACTATTATCAGTTTATTGTTGTTATTGTGTCTATTGAAAATATCAATATTCACTGTCTTAGGCTTTTATACTCACTCGTTATTTGTTTGTTCCCTTAACGCAATTATTTTGTTCTGGTACTCTATTGTATAACTGTGTCAAAAGCGAAGCAGCTGTTTAAGGCCAGGCCAGAAAAGAAGAGTGGACCCAGATCAAGATCTACTGATAAGTTCAAGCCTCAGAAGGGAGCGGCGCAGCCAACAGTCCATTCGAGCTTACATACAGCGCTTGCCGAGGACGTCAAGCCTCAGAAGGGAGCTCTGTAACGTCCCCAGCTCGAATGGCCTGCAATTGCTATCGGGCAGGACTGTTGTTTGGGCTCCGGCGTTGGTTTGCGGCTGAACTGTCAGACTGATGGATCTAGCTCCGCCCACTTCCGTCACAGAGGCCTGTCAGATATCGATTGGGCCGCTGCTGCGATGGCTCTGTACGCTGCTGTGTGTTGTAGCGCTGGGTTTTCTGTAGGCTCTGGCCGACCAGCGTTGTTGTGTTGTTTGGTAGCTGTGTAGTGCGGTCGCCTAATCTGTCTACGCGCCCGTGTGTTGTGTTGCGTCTGATACTTACTGGAGGCGCATAAAAGTCTAACCCGGTCCTGGTTCTGGCACAAGCACACAAAGCTGCTGCAAATCGTGACTCTGTCTCGCCGTTTGAACTCAATCTACCAAGCTTGTTCCAGAAGTTGCTGCTATTACCAAGTGGAACCGTTACATTGGGCAGAGAGAGAAGTTGACACTTTTACTTCTCCCTCATTGGGTGTCTTGATTTGAGGACTCGTCAAATTGTACTTGCCCATCACAACAACCATGGCCGACAGCTGAAAGTTTTCGGTCGGTCGGTCGGTCGGTCGGTCGGTCGGTCGGTCTTTATGTTATATGTACATACACTATAAAACTTCAATCGAAAGCAAAAGAAGCAACTTGCCCCAAGATCCACACTGTCAGGTTGTTTGAAGCTGATGTGGGATTTGGACAGGTCGGCTGAGGAAACTTTGCCTGCAGTGAGCTGGTAGTTTGTGCCGGATTTGTTGCCGGCCACGGATGGTATTTTAAGTCTTGACACCTGCTCTTTCGCTTTCTTCATTCCAATGAGTAAATTGTTGATATTCATTCGCCTAACTGCTCAGTAATGGCAACTTTGCAGGATGCTATTGCAATTAAAGTTGAACCAAGCAGCATTGTTTCTCGAGTAAGAGCACTTAGCTGACTGTCTGTCTGTCTGTTCAGTTGTTTGTAGCAGACTGCCGGGCAAATAAATTATTCATGCAGGATGACTGAAACAAAACGGTGCCGCAAGTTATGCATGCAGTACTGTATAACGACTGACTGAAACAAAACGGTGCCGCAAGTTATGCATGCAGTACTGTATAACGACCATACATGTAACAGGGGGTCTGGGGGGTCTGTCCCCCACCCGACTTAGGCCAGCTCCCCCCGGATTGGCCCCCGAGACGATTTCACCGACATAATATAGTTTTGCATACTAAAATATTGACTCAACTGAAATCTGATGGATAGAGCATAAATTAATATCTCTACTTTTATTATTAGGGGCACTATTATACAATTTGCATAAGTGCGTAGAGAAGCTGATGAAGGTCTGTAGTGGTTACGTGCAGCTGTTAATCGAACGGATCTGGCATGAGCGTTGAGTGCGGTGCGAGTCGGCGAAAAAGTTAGACAAAAAGCTTCGAATGTTTGCCTAAATCGGGCCGGAGCGCTTATTGCCGCCGCCGGCTGAAAGGAAAAGCGCAATTTCGATATACTAAGCTATTCCAATATTGACGTGTCTTTAGCTCTCTGCCATTTCTGCTCCTTTTGTGTTTTGCCAGTCCATTCACGCTAAACGCTCGCCCAGCACGAAATGCCTTCTTTTTTGAAGCCAATTTGCAGTGAGGCCAAATTGGTTTCAGCTAACTGGTTTAAGGGAAGGCCATTGTGACCTGTCGGTGTGGCGATGCAAAAAATTGTCGTTATGGAGTCAGACATTGTTAGATCGAAGCACCGATCTAATTCAACTAGCCAGCTCGTAATTGACCGCCGCCTCTGAGCGTGAGTACATACGTACTTGTCTAGATTGTCTTGTTTGTCCCTCCCTAGACACCACTCCTCACCCGCTCTCTCTTATTACTTTACTTTTTCCTTTATCCTCACTCACACCATCAATTCGTCACTACTAATAAACAATGGTCAGAAAAGGTGAGGTCTAATCTAAGAAGCCCGGATCGGCAAACAGAACCAATAATTCTGTTAGAATTTTTGAACAAATCTATCATTTTGGACTAAAACATCCTAGGCATCAGACATGGGCAAAGGGGGCGAGCTGAAGGGGGGGGGGTTGGCCCCCTCAGGCTCTGACCTACCCCCCCTCAGCCGGCCGCTACCCCCCTCAGGAATTTTTTGGAAGAATTTTGTATAGAAAATTATGATCAAAATATGCCTGGATTAGGTGTAAAAGAGCTCAGAATAGCTTATTTTGGCTTATTTTAATGAAAAATGAGCAAAAAACCCTTGATTTTAGCCAAAAATCGGACTTTTTGGCTTACCACCCCTCAGCCACCCTCAGGCGCTCCTACCCCTCCCCCTCAGCCCCCCTCAGGAATTGAAAATTCTACCCCCCCCTCAGCCGAAATGCTAGCCCATGTCTGCTAGGCATTGATGTCTGGCGATTTTTGATTGCTCGTCGTCGTCATGTCTCTGGGCATTTACGTTTAGTACGATTGAGCCAATTACAGGTGAAGTGTCTCAATTCCTGTTAGTTTTTATTGGTGTTCTGGAAAAAATCTGTTTGCCTGGCCTAACGGCGCTAGTATCTGGAGTATGTAGGCTTTCTAAATGACATAGTAGAGTGGAGGAATGCAATAGAATTGTTGCATGGCTAAGCTAGTAGTTAGCGCTGGTGCTTAATCAAGTAAGATTAGAGAATGGCTGCGGCCAGTCGGCACAAAACACTGGCTCGCCACTTTCTCATAATTTATAGATCAGTCCAGTAGCCACAGCATCGCCTAAATCCTCTCTAATTCCTTATAAGGCAGACTCGCCGCCAGGCTCACACCCGAAACAGTTCCCGCGGTCATTTAACTCAATTAACCAGCGCTTTCTGCCCTTATTGAGTGATAAGAAGTGTATCAGCTGATTATGGAGTGTAATATTAAATGTAGAGCCGAGCGTGGAGTGGAAGCGTTCCCAGACGGCACCGATCGACGTCCATAAATGTCTAATTTGAGAGAGGCATAATCGGAAGTAGGCGCGGCCCCCTAACGAAGTTGATTCAATGAGTTTGGGTCGCCTACTAGGGGGCCGCAGTTACTGGCCTGGCCACTGCGTGACTGCCAGGAGCGTGACACCCGACCGACACCGACCACCTTCGGCCCTCCACAATTACTGCTCTACTTCCGCTGGGACTGTTTGGCTCCTGCTAGATTAGCTCCGAATTAGCTGCTTGCTCGCATGAAAAACTTGTCCGCTCGTGACCAGCTGTCGCTTGTAAATTTCTACTCTCTCTCAATTGGCACCGCCCTAACTTTATACCTTGGCTTCGTTTCAAGCTTATCCTTAGCTTAGGCTTAGGCATACATGTAACGAGTGTGAGGGGTACAGCCTTTCGGTGGTTTTCCGTGGCGGTAAGAATAAATCTATCAAGAATAGTAAAGAGGAAATAAATTTCATTGTATGTAGTAAAACTGTTATTTTGTGCTGGGAATGCCTTTTAAATCCATTATTGAAGTCGAAAAATTGTCTTGCAGTTGGGCAGTAGCCACACTTTTACACGCTTTAGCTTGCAAAATCCTGGATAGGCCACTGGGCCCTCCCTACTAACTAGGACCAGACCACCAGTCCAGAAGGTTGCACCGATTCAGATCGCTTGCTAAACCACTGAAGTTGCCAGCTTTTGTACTGTAAATTATAATTTTATGTGGAGCGTAAATAATCGAAATACCTGTTTATACCGTAAAATGCAGATTTTAAATATATATACAGATTTTAAATATATATACATTTTAAATATATTTTAAATATATATACGTCAAAAAAAAAACAACCCAGCAGATTTTTTGCTGTAGCAACCGCAAATCTCAACCGATTTGAATGAATCCTGCTTTAAATGAAAGATAAATAAATTCTTGAACGACTGGTGTAGCTTTTATTAAGATGTGTTGCTTAGTTCCTGAGATATTTGCACTCAAATCAAAACAGATTTTGGCTATGAACAAGAGCGATTTTTATTATTCTGTTGCACTTCATAATAAAACCGATTCCTACTGCTCAGGGCTAACGTAACGAGGTTTTTCTGGTGCCACACATGCTTGGTTACTTCATTTGTAAAAGTCTTGTTGCCCCTCAGCAGTAGGAATCCGTTTTGTTGTGAAGTGCAACGGAATCGCTCTTGTTCACTGCCAAAATCTCTGTTTTGAGTTTGAAGGAAAATATCTCAGGAACTAAGCATCGTATCTTAATAGGGCCTTCACCAGTCTTTCAAGAATTTATTTTTCTTTCATTTAAAGCAGGATTCATTCAAATCGGTTGAGATTTGCGGTTGCTACAGCAAAAACTCTGCTGGGTTGTTTTTTTTTGACACACCCTGTATATCAGTGTCATTTTATGTTTATCACCTGATTAATTTTAGCACGGTCTATTATAGTAAAAAAATTGTAAAAAAGATGGAACAAGCGGCCAAAATTGGTTTTTAGAATACTGGGAGTGAATAATGTCTGAGCACAACCAGAACCCTGCTACATGAAGCTGGTGACTGAGATTAAAAACTACCTACATACTAGCTGTAGAAGGAATAAGAGGCGTCTGATTCTAAAGACCAGTCCGATGGGTCAGCGTGAGATCGTAGGGCTTCCTGCCATTGCGGGAGGGGCTAATTGGCCGGGTTGGTTCTCTCTTATTAAATTAGCAGAGCAGCTGCCTGCAAGGAGCAAAAAAAGCGCGACGGGCCAGAAATCAATTGCAAACTATTTATTGAAGACGCCCCCAGTCGCACAGTACAGAGGGCTCTCTCAAAAACTCTCTCTTTCTTTCTAACTGCCATTAGTCTCCAGTCAGTCTAACTATTCTGGCCTTCTATTTCTGCTCATTTCAGATGAGAGGTGCTTCTGCTGCATAAAGGATTTACCGATTTCAGCCTATCCAATGGTTACTCTCCACCAACAACCTGACTGATGCATCAGATATCGACTTGCTGGCTGCTACTGCTATTGCCATATTGGGGCTGGGTGCAGTCACACCAAGTCACAGACCACATGCTCGAGGCGGTGGCCGAGAGACTGGAGAGTCGGCGGGACCGACGCTCGGTGTCAGTGCGTCCTCGCTTCGACCGACTCGACGACAACTGTCAGTCAAACAACGACACTCTGGCCAAGGCAGTGCTGGAGGATGTGATGCACAAGTACGACCGGAAGACAGTGCCCGTGGCCAAGGGGGTGGACGTGTTCGTGGACGTTATAGTGCAGGCCATCTCGTCCATCAGTGAGAACACTGCCAGCTTCACGGCCGATGTGCTGTTCAGTCAGATCTGGATCGACCCGGGGATGCGCTTTGAGCATTTGACCTCGTGTCTGCCCAACCTCACCCTCAGTCACCGGATGATCGCCGAGATCTGGCTGCCCAATGTCTGCTTCCAGAACAGTCTCAGTACTGCGGTGCACAGCTCCCCCACTCCCAACATCTTCCTCATGATCTACCCCAACGGCACTATTTGGGTCAACTACAGGGTCAAGGTGAGCTCTGTTTGATTTTTGTTTCATTTCTGTGCTCTTACTGTGCCGGTACTTTGGTCAATTAGTACCTAGGATTCTGGGAGAGAAAAGTTTTAATTTTAATTACTGTACTGCATGAATACACTTATGCGAGGGAGCTAGGGGTATAGTTTTAATTTTAATTACTGTACTGAATACATACACTTACGCGAGGAGCTGGAGGTATTGGCTAGGACCGTAGACTGGGACCCCAACTTGAAATGATTTTCCATCTATTCTGATTTTTCTAATAATTAATTTTAGACAATTTTTTGTAAGATTTTGAATTTCTAATTAGGGTGCTAAATTCCTTGCAAATAAGAACAAAGCATTTTCAATGTTTTACAATTTTTACCATAGACTGTGGCAACGACATTGATTTCGCGATCATCTTTGCGTCATTGATAAAATGTAAAGAAAAAGCGTATTTGGATGCGTTAGAACGAACGATAAATTTAGAATACATATAACTCAGAGAGATATCATTTTACGTAATAGTGGCATGTTTGCTGTTCTTATCTTTCTCCTATAGACAAAGCGCAGTCTATATGGCTAGTAGTTGCACAAAATGGTCTTAAATGCCGAGGAGAAGTCAATCTTTAGAGCGTTGAACTGAACCGCTATGCCGTAAGCTTAGCACCGATACTGCACACTCTGGTTGAGGTGTTGCTAATTGAAAATCTGCTTACAATGAACGACTGGGAAACAGTCCAGGCCCAACAAGTTGGTTTATTGCGATCTTTTCTCAAAATCAGCAATGCTCTTACAGCCAAATCAAGACCTGCGCATTCTGAGTTTGTGGTTTTTGTTGACAGCCCGTCTAGCGTCTCTTAGTCAGATGATGACGGCTTTGAAACGGCACCCAGCAACCGAATACATAGGCCACGATTTGGAAAAGTTGCTTGAAGGTTAAACCAAATTCAACCACAACACTATGTGCATGGATGGCAGCTATAATTTAGGGGCGCACAATCTAACCAATGACGAAAAAATGAGCAGGAGCCTCAGAGACCGTTTAAACCAGCTTTGCCAGAATGTAACTCGAGCCTGGGCCAAGTTGCTGCCCATGACCGGACTGAACGAGTGCTTTGTGGTGCCAGAAATTGTTGCAAGTCAAGGGAAGGGTAACAGAACCGGCGTCTACATCAATTGCTACAAGGAGCTGTTCAATTCAACTATCTTTGGCAACCGAGTTGTGATTGAGGGCGACCCTGGCATGGGAAAGACTACCTATGTCAACAAGCTTGCCCTTGACTGGGCCTGCGACACTGAAGACCCTCAGTTTTCAGATAACTGTGGTTTTCTGCAAGGCACCTTTGATGTGGTTTTCCTGATCCCCCTTATCAGCTTGAATGACAGAAAACTAAAGTCACTTTCCGAGGCTGCTTCAATTCAATTCAGGAACTGTGGAGATTGGCTGATGGCAAAGTTCAAGACCATTCCAGAGAAATGCATCTTAATCCTGGATGGATTTGATGAATACGATACGTCTTGTAAAGGAATCAATGATGTCATCAGTGGTATAGAGTTTCCCAGTCTGAAAGTAGTGATCACATGCAGGCCCTCCCACAGTAACTCGCTAATCTATCTAACCTCAAGCAGTCATTGGTTGTCCCTTAATGGTCTGACCACATTGCAAAGTCAGATTGAGTTCCTCAGAAAGCAGAAATGGCAAAGCAGTGATGCCTGGGAATGAATCACCAAACAACTTGACCATGTAGGAACTCTCTGGCAGAGGCCACTCTACAGTACCTAACCATGCTGTGTGTGCTGCATGCAGCAAATGGGACCATCAATTTTGATGTGCGAAGTTCAGACGCACTCAATGTGCTACTTGGTAGTTTCACTGAGCACATCATCAACCGGTACATTCGGGAGAAGTTGCCCACAGAAGAAGTGAGACGTGTTGATAAAGTGGAACTATAGGCATATCTGTCTAAATGGGCACTCAGCAACTTGCTCAAAGATGATCGGTACCACAACGTGTCGCGTTTGGTTAACCAGTACTTCAAGTACAATGCAGAAATGGAGCAGTTGGCTGCGAAATGTGGTGTGCTGATTCTGCGCAAAGAGTTTGACCCGGTCACTGGTGACATAGTGGAGAGATCTTCATCACCTCATCAAGTGTTCACCGAGTACTTTGCGGCTGTATGGTTTGCTCCTCTTTTGGATGACAAAGGGGATAGAATCTGGTTGCTGAAGAGACTGCAGGACACCATCGATGTCAGCACAGCTCCCTTCTCATATTTTCTGGCTTCTCAGTCTCCAGTGTATGTATGTGGAGCACTTATTAGAAAGGATGGAGAAGCAATGCAGGTTGTATGTGAAACATAATCTGGAGGCTTTGGATAACTTGCCTTGGCTTCCGGGAATCCCTGTCGCTCACTGCAATGACCAAAGCCCGAAACATCAGCTTCAGAACTCGGACTTGGCTCAGGGTGACTGCTCAGTCATAGAAATTTTTAGCAGTCACATTAAAGTGATTGATAAGATCTTCATCACCATTCTGTCAAGTGTTGGGGAGACACTGATCCTTCGGTTCTGTGAAGTTGGCAAGCTGGTCGAAAATGCCCACTACACTGCAGTTAGATCAGTCAGGTTCGAAGCATGTCGTATCAACAGTCCTGCTTTCCTCCAGTGCCTGCCAAACATGTGCGAACTGCACTTGCTGAATAGCCGGTTGAGAGAACAGTTCTGGCATGAGCTAGGTGAGGACTCTGAGAATCTGAGAAAGCTCTGTGTACTTGAGATATAGTGACATGTTGTGGCCTGTTGGGGTGATGGCATTGGTGAAAGCAATTGAAAGAACTGGTTTGCCTGCTAATTTGCTAACTTGCCTCTGAACACACTTGATGATCCCAAGAAGAAATCGAGAATGGCACTGCTTGAATGCCTCTTTCGATGCAGAAAACAGTTACGTGTTGTGGTGGACATATCAGGCTGTCATGTCAAAGCACAAATGCTGCGAGCTTTACGAGAGCTCAACTATATGCCAAAGGAACTAGTTAGTCTGAACATGTCATGCATTAAACTTGTTGCGCCAGAGAAGTTGACAAGGCCTGAAGTTGAAGAGATTGAGAAATACCTTTCAAAGAGTTCCAAAGTGAACGTTCAGCTATCAATCAATCAGTAGTTAGAAAGACTGAATTGTGTGTGACCAATAAAAGTTTTTGTTTGATGTATTGGGTAAAGATGCCTTGAACATGTCAAAAGCAGTTAAGGCTAGAGTAGCAGCTGTTACAGGTGGAAGCGCCGTGTGAACTGGACATGACCACTTTTCCAATGGACGTGCAGCGGTGCACACTGACCTTTGAGAGCTACTCGTTCAACACAGGCAAAGTGCGGCTGGACTGGTACCACACCGGGGTGATTATTGACTCTTCTGGCAGACTGCCGGACTTTGACCTGTACCGGTTCACGTGGAAGAAAGAGTCTTTCCTGTACCCGGCCGGTCAGTGGGACCAACTGAAAACCACTTTCTACTTCCGTCGCACTTATGGTTACTACATGTTGCAGTTGTACATGCCTACCTATGCAAGTGTATTTATCAGGTACAGTAGACAGGTTTCTTGGTGTGTCTGTATATGCAGATTTAAGCTGGATCGCCTTTTGGCTCGACTCAAAGTGTCTTCCTGGCAGAATTACTCTTGGCATCTCTTCACTGATGGCACTTACATTTCAGGTGCGTGGTCTTATGGAGTGAAATTTTTGTTGGTCACATTTAGACCTATTTCCTCAGAGAATTTTAATTTGTAGTCTTAGTTTGTAGTCAACAATTTTCGAGAAAATAATTTGTAGTCTTAGTTTGTAATTGTCAAATTCAGGTCCAAAAAATTTGTAGCCTAGTTTGTAGTCAATTTGTAGTCAGGTTGGCAAACGTCAGAAATTCGATATTACTGCGAATTTTTGCTGATTGAACAATCAGTCATAGTTAGTGTTCCGACGATATCAAAATTCGTCGATATTCGATATCGATATCGATATCGATATTTTCAACTCAATATCGATCGATATCGATATCGATATTTATAATTATGCAAGAAAATCTCAAGATTTGAAAGAACAAACTGCTCTCACTGGTTATCAGTCAAACACTGATGCAATCAGCGGTCTGATATATATTAAGTACAGAATCTAAGAAAGGTAGTTGCCCTTCTGAAGCCCTTCAATGAAAAGGTTGACCCCTCAGGCCGATGCCCCACCCTCAATAGGCATAAATGAGCTCTGACAGAATAGCTGTATTTTATCTTATTTTAATCACAAATAGGACACAATCCTTGATTTTAGTAGAAAATCGGACTTTTTGCCATCCTTTCAACCACCCATCAGCCGGCGTTACCTCCCCAGGATTTAAAAATTTACCACCCCTCAGCCGAAATGCTAGCCCATGTCTGCTTCTGCCCTCCTGCTTCAAGTGTGTACAGTAGAGTGAGCAGCTCTTCAGTGTTGCTGCAGACATTTAAGAACCTAACTGTTGCTGTCTGAAAGCTGAGAATGATAAGAAATTGACGTTTCTGAGAGCTATCATGCCACTGTTAGGTATTGACACTGTTCCAGGGAAATAAACTTGGTGTCAGTTCTGTTTTTTGCTACTTTTCAGGACAAAAAATATCGAAAATATCGATGCAAAATATCGCGATATCGATATCGATATCGATATTGAAAAAAGGGTCGATATATCGACTTTTCGATATCGATATCGATATATCGTCGGAACCCTAGTCATAGTAATGATTTTCAAAAATAGGTACCGGAAACCAGACATAGACTAGCAATTCGGCTGATGGGAGTAGAATTTTCAATTACTGAGGGGGGGGCTGAGGGGATGGTAACCTAAAACTTTCGATTTTCGGCAAAAATCAATATTGTTTCGGTTATTTTTCGTTAAAATAGGTTAAAATATGTTATTCTGAGCTGATTTACACCTATTCTAGGCATACTTTTATCAAAACATTCTGTACAAAATTGTTCCAAAAAATTCTTTAGGGGGTTGCGGCTGGCTGAGTGGGGGTAGGAAAGAGCCTGAGGGGGTCAAACCCCCTTCTGCCCCCCTTTGCCCATGTCTGCCGGAAACCTGTTTTGTACTGTATTCCATGAAAATAGCGGCATTTCTAATAACTACATTATATTTCTGCAAACATACTGTATGGCATTGAATGCTCAACGGAATTCCAGTCCTGAACATTTCGTTTTTTTCTAAAAATAGAACGAGACAAATTTGATAAAAACTTAGGTAAGAAAAAGCAAAAGTTAATCTATGGTGACCTTCCTCTGAAAATTTATGGGGCAACTTGGAAAAAAGCGCGAAAACATTGAAAAATAATCTTTCTAATACTTTACATCAAACATAGATTGATTATCAGTATGCTTTGCGATTTGATGAGCTTGTCGTAAGTTCAAAACACTTGAAAATGCCGATTACAGGCTGAATTTATGTAAGAACGTAGGAAAAATCGGAAAATTTACAAGAAAAATGACTACAAATTGACTACAAATTAGGAAATTTTGGAAACGTAGTTTGTAGTGAGTTTGTAGTCAGCCAAAATCATTTGCAGCCTTAGCTAATTTGTAGAGTGCGAACTGGTATTGGGTATTGGGTATTGGGTCTTGGGTGTATTGGGGTGTTTTCCAGGTATTGGGTATTGGGTATTGGGTATTGGGGTTTTTACCCCCCAATACCCAATACTAACTGGGACAGGTAAAAATAGAGGAAAATCGATGTTGACCTGAAAATTGATCTCAAAAAAATCGAAAAAGTTGATCGATGATTAGGTTTAGGAAGCTGTTTTCGCGTTAAATCAACTAAACGTTAGTAGAATTTCCTAAAGTGTACGCTTTCCTTTTCTAAGCGCTACACCAGTAATTAATTTCTCTGTTCATATCTAAAATAAAATTGAAATGTACCAGTACTGTACCCATGGCTATTGCGGTGGTGCACACAATTTCCAGCCCAGTTAGGAAAAATATTCGCCGGAAATAAGAAACACGACTGAATTACATTGTACGAAATAATAACTACCAAAACTGTTAATTTCTGCAAAATTTACGCCCAAAATGGCTTCTAAATGCTTTCTCAAAGGGTAGTTTTTCAAAATTTTCTCGCCCTGCTTAGGCAGTGGCCCAACCAGGCCTCTTAAAAATTTTAATCGCAGTGCCAATAAATCTTGTGTGCACAACTGGAATGTACCTGTCCACTGAAATTTATTTTTTGGCCCAGCTACGAAAGTATTGGGTATTGGGTATTGGGTATTGGGGTATTGGGGGTCTCAGGTATTGGTATTGGGTATTGGGTATTGGGGTATTGGGTTTTTCAGGTATTGTTCGCACTCTACTAATTTGTAGTCGTGATGACGACCTAATCGCCGAAAATATGTAGCTTGTAGTTAGTAGTTTGTAGTACTTACGAATTAGGTCTAGTCACATTTCAGTATGGCAATGTGGCCCGCACTCTGCCCAAAGTCAGTTACGTGAAAGCTCTTGACATCTGGATTTTCGCCTGCATGGGCTTTATCTTCATTTCTCTGGTCGAACTAGCCATTGTCGGTCACGTCGACAAACTAGCGAGTCGCGAGAAAAAGAAACACGACGACATGGTGGAGCGGAAGAAAAGCCGGAACGAATACTTGCAACTGACCACATCCTACCGGACAGAGCAACTGGCCAATCAGCACGAAGTCTCCCACGACTGTCAGGACGCTCAGACGCCTCAGATGGGAGAAATGGAACTGCCGCCGGAACTGAGAATGAGTCCCACCTTCCAGCTGATTGACCGACCAAGAGACATCAGACTGCGCAACAACACTGTCGGCGCCCAGAGACTGCGGTCCCAGTCAACGCCCAGGATGGGCATTCGTAAGCAGAGACTGCTGCTGAGGAAGCCACTGAGGTGGAGGAAGTTGGAGTGGACGGGCGAACGGGTAGACAAAGTCTGCCAGTTTCTGTTTCCGTTCGCCTTTCTGGTCTTCAACCTGGTCTACTGGATCTATTACATGACCGAATCTGGCAAACAGATGGACAGGTTTCTCAATGAAACCGGTATCACAGGGTTCGGTCCTCCGCTCGAGATGCCTGGTGATCGATAAATCTGAGGTTTTCGCTGCTGTGTAAAAAGTGGCGTGGGCTCAGTAAATTCTCTAATCAATCTTTGCAAGATCTGCTGTTATTGAGTTGTAAAAAGAGCTTTGGTGTGTCTGTTGCTATGGAGTGGTTCAAATTCTCTGTTCGGATGCAAGCTATCTGACCGGATTTGTGTCAAGTACGGTAAGGTTGTCCCTCTATTCAGTCAACGCTAAAATGGAGCAAGTGGATGGAGGTGTTCCATTATTAGAGAGAGGGTTGTGTGTGCTAAAAGTTTAGAAAAAGCTTTTCAGACATTATTGGAGAGATGGGTAAATTGCTACTGATTCTGATGTTGTTTTGCTTGAATCCTGTCTGTCAGTCAGTTCGTGTCCTGCGTTACCAATATGTTCCCGAAGTGGTTTTGACAAAGTTTCAACGAGAAAATTCGTACGACCGTGTGATGCGTCCAAGCAATTGGTACCCGAATTATCGGAGAAGAAGCATTCCCTCTATGAGACTGAGTGGGGTGATGGTTGGATAGAATGCATACTGCATCTGTTCTTTCGTTTTTGTTCTCGCAAAAGTGGCTTCGAAAATAAGTAAAATGTAAACTAAAAGGTTACACAATATTACGCATACACATACGCACGCATACGCATTTGAATTTCATTACGCAATATTAATACGCATTCTGCCAAAAGTTTGCATATTTTTGCGTAATGCGTATTGGGTCTCAAAAATAGCTGCCTTTTCAAATGTCTTGCAAAATTTAGTTCAAGTTGTTACCAAATGGTCATTCTTCATGTTTTTAGTGTGATAACGGTACCAGAAATTTCCTGAGATTGAAGCTTTAACTAAGTTGTGCTTGCTAATATTTTATAAGAGACACCAAGTTTTCAGAAGATAGGAAATCTGCGACAAATCATGGAATTCAAAAATTTGTATATTTTCTACTTTTTTTGCAGCTACAGCTGCAACTGATTCAACTTCTCCATGTGTAAAAAAATCAAGTTGCAAAGAAAACAGTGTGATCAGACGGAATTTTCAATAAAAATTGCAGTAACTTGCCGTAATAGAAAACACCGATTCCCAAATACCTGGGTATTCCCAAAATAATCGGTATACAGGGTATGGGTATTTATTAAAATACCTGGAATCGGTAGGTACAATGTACAGGGTGTGTCAAAAAAAAACAACCCAGCAGAGTTTTTGCTGTAGCAACCGCAAATCTCAACCGATTTGAATGAATCCTACTTTAAATGACAGATAAATAAAGTCTTGAAAGACTGGTGAAGGCCCTATTAAGATACGATGCTTAGTTCCTGAGATATTTTCCTTCAAACTCAAAACAGAGATTTTGGCAGTGAACAAGAGCGAACACTTCACAACAAATCGGATTCCTACTGCTGAGGGGCAACAAGACTTTTACAAATGAAGTAACTAAGCATGTGTGGCACCAGAAAAACCTCGTTACGTTAGCCCTGAGCAGTAGGAATCGGTTTTATTATGAAGTGCAACAGAATAATAAAAATCGGTTTTGTTCATAGCCAAAATCTGTTTTGACTTTGAGTGCAAATATCTCAGGAATTGAGCATCGTATCTTAATAAAAGCTTCACCCATCTTTCAAGAATTAATTTATCTTTCATATAAAATAGGACTCACTGAAATCGGTTGAGATTTGCGGTTGCTACAGTAAAAAATCTGCTGGGTTGTTTAAATCTCTGTTGTTCACTGCCAAAATCTCTGTTTTGAGTTTGAAATCAATTATCTCAGGAACCAAGCATCATATCTTAATAAAAGCTTTATCAAACTTTCAAGAATTAATTTATCTTTCGTACAAAATAGGACTCACTGAAATCGGTTGAGATTTGCGGCTGCTACAGTAAAAAATCTGCTGGGTGGTTTTAATCTCTGTTGTGCACTGCCAAAATCTCTGTTTTGATTTTGAAGGCAATTATCTCAGGAACTAAGCAACGCATCTTAATAAAAGCTACACCAGCCGTTCAAGAATTTATTTATCTTTCATTTAAAGCAGGATTCATTCAAATCGGTTGAGATTTGCGGTTGCTACAGCAAAAAATCTGCTGGGTTGTTTTTTTTTGACACACCCTGTATTTATTGGGTAGGTAATCGCAAAAAAAGCCAAATTTCGGTATGGGTTCGGTATACCCAATCAACAGTAATTTAAATGACCATAACTTTGCAATGAATGGCTGGATTTCAAAATTGACCACATCATTCGATTCCTCCGTGCTTTTTGGTTCGGAAAAAGTCCAATTTGTGTTCCTACTCTGTTTATATGAGCATGAAAATTTCAGACCTTCCTAAAATTCCGGTTCTTTTCTACACGATTTTTGCAATTTTTCGGTTCCAGTATGTTTGTCTATGGCGTGCCAATCAAATTTCCCCCCTATTTTGAAGAAAGTGAATCCTGTGCTACGTTTTTAGCATACTAATCGGAAAATCTATGTACTCACCTTTTGAGCTATACTCAAATGTTTAGTACTGTATGCAATATACTCAGAATCAGAATAATTCTTGAACCGATCATCAGAGCTCGAAACCGTTTTCAGCACTCAATTTGTCATGAAATTCTCGTTTAGTTAAACGTAAAATGTCTACTATTAACGTTACAAAGGTTTCGCTGGAAACTTCGAGACTTCTAAAAGAAAAAGTTTTTTCCTGCATGATTTTTTACAGTTTTTCAGAGGTAGATTTGTACGGTTAACAGGGAATTTTGCATCAATGACGCCAAGATCTCATGAATAACTAATGTTGGTGCTAAATAATTGATAAATTTGATCATGATATGCGGTTCTCAGGAACTGTAGAGACAAAACCGTGTGAAATTCGACTGACAAAAGTGCATCCACACATCTTTTATTGCAAAATTGATTGCGAGATTGGCTGGAATTCACCAAAAACTAGTAAAATACTTTACTTTACTATTGGCTCTTAATTTTACATTTTACTATTATTTTACTACTAGTAAAATACCACTAGTATTACTAATTTTTGTTTTGCTATACTATAGTAAAATAACAGTATAGATTTGTTTGCTCAAGGAAAGATGATTTCTAATACTTATTAATGTTTATAATAGGGTTTCATTGAAATCGTACATAACTTAGGGGCTGTGCAAAAATGACGTCATCGGTTGGGGGGAGGAGGGTTTGCCAAATTATGACAACCGTTGACAAGGGGGAGGAGGGGTTCGGCCAATGATGACGTCACTTTTCTCTCATAGGGGAATTTTGAGAAATTAGCCTTCAAAAACGCATTTGAAAGGCATTCTTAGCTTAAAATTAACAGTTTTAGTAGTATGATGAGGCCTGGTTGGGATTCTGACCAACAAGGGCGAGAAAATTTTGAAAAATTAACTTTCAGAAACGCATTTCAAACGAATTCTGGTCATCATTAAAGCCCTGCACAGGCCGCCTCGCAGAGAACTTTGGCTGGGTTGCTCCGGTTGGAGTCTGCCCGGGATGGAGTCGGTTATTTTTTAAAATCTAGGTTGTACTTTTAGCAAAACAAGCTTTTCTTTAAATCTGTTTTATGCTTAGGTTTGTGGCGTCATTAAACATGATTCTTTTGTATGTATTGTACTGTACGTAGTTCTTGCACAAGTGATTTTGCAAGATTTTTCAGCGGTTTTAGCTCTCCCGAAACAGTCCAGGCCGTCCGGCGCAAAATGTCATCCGGGCGGATTCGAAATTTGATATTTCTGGCCAGGCCGTGAAAAGAGGCACATGCACAGGGGTCTATTTAGACATCTGTAGTAGAGAATTTTTTCTTTTCTCTTATTTTTGACGGGGTTTTCTTTCTACCATGCCATGCACCAGGGCTGTTGGGTCGGTTTTTTTCCTCGGTTTTTTTCGTTTTTTTCCGAAAAAAAACCGGTTTTTTTCCTAGGGGCTCGGAAAAAAACTAAAATGCGGAAAAAACTCAAGTAAGTTTTTAAAGGAAATAGGCACAATAACTGGTTAAATTCGCTTCCAATGCTTTGAATTTATGTTAATAGAAGCCTTACAAGCATTTCCATGGCATAACTTAGCTGTTTTTCGCAAAAAATATTGGTACCATTTTCAGGCAACTTTTATAATTGTATTTTTGGTGTTTTAAAATCAAATTACTACTCTAAAACATGAAATTAGTGCATTTTCTAATAAGACTCACGCTATTTCGTTGAATTCTGCAATAAAAAGCTATTGTTAAAAATTTTTTCTGTCATCTCGGAAAATAACTTTTGGAAAAAAACCGAAAAAAACAGAAAAAAAACCGGAAAAGAACCGGCTTGAGTTTTTTCCGGAAAACAAACAGCCCTGCCATGCACTACTGTTGCTAAGTAAATTATAATTATAATTTTAATTATATTTTTTAGAAATTTACTAATACAAGTAAATTATTTGGTAAGTAAATTATAATTAAATTAAATTTCTACGAAAACAGGCAAAGTTAATTATAATTATAATTTTTAAATTATACTTACCAAAAATAATTTACTTAATTTACTTAAAATATACTTAATTTACTTTCACAAGCCTAGCTATTGCTGAACCTTTTTGGCAGCATGCAAGTGCTGCGTGAGTGTCTGCTTTCGGTGTCTATACCTTTCAATGGCAAGCCATACTTGCAGTACAATTTTCCTTCCGCCCGCCAAACTGCCTTTCGTCTTTGCGCTTGTACTACTCAACTTTCATTAATCTTCCACAAAACAAACTACTACAATTTATCCCCGAGCTAAGAGTGCATATATTAGATACTTTTCAGCCAGTTTTGCTATGCTGCAATTGCATGCAGTATGCTCAGTCTCACAGGCACTTGCTGTTGTAGATGCAAGTAGAAACTGATGGGAAAGCCTCTTGAGATTGAGGTTCTAATTCTGACGAACTGTTACTGTTACTGTTGACAGACATGGGCTATCATTTCGCGTGAGGCATGATAAATTTTCAAATTCTGAGGGTGCTGGCTGGAGAGTGTAGCGGCGGCTGATGGTTGAGAGGATGGTAAGCCAAAAAGACCGATTTTTCGCTATAATTAAGGTTTTATATTATTTATTGTTTAAATGATTCTGAGCTAGTCTGAGTTCATTCACACCTAATCCAGGCATACTTTTATCATAATATTCTTCCAAAAAATCCTGAAGGGGGTAGCGGTAGCCTGCAGGGCGGCAGGTCGAAGCCTGAGCCTGAGCGGATAAGCCCCCTCGTCCTCAGCTCGCTTTGTCCATGTCTGTTGTTGACTTAATCTGTGACACCCTCTCTTGGTTTTCATTATATAGATAGATAACTGTTATTGCATTGTTGCTTAGTTGGAAGCAAAGCTGAAGGTGTTAGCCGCCAAAATCAGGCCTATTTTAAATATACTTAATGTACTTAATTTAATTAAATGTGGTAAGTAAATTATAATTAAATTAAATTTCTCTCAGATATGGTAAGTAAATTTTAATTTAATTATATTTCTCTGGGCATGTGGTAAGTAAATTATAATTTAATTATATTTAAAATAAATTTACTTAGCAACAGTACCATGCACCCAGCGTTAGGGGTTCGCCCCCCGTGATTGCCTCGCATGTGGCCCTTTATGGGTTCTTTACTGGTCTGTCCGGGGTACATGTGCGTTGTAATAAACCTTTAAACCTTTCTACCTCCGCCAAAAAAGGTGTACTACCTACACTACACTTATGTACCATACTTGGATACCTTACTGTTTTCAATATACAGGGTGTGTCAAAAAAAAACAACCCAGCAGATTTTTTGCTATAGCAACCGCAAATCTCAACCGATTTGAATGAATCCTGCTTTAAATGAAAGATAAATAAATTATTGAACGACTGGTGTAGCTTTTATTAGGATGCGTTGCTTAGTTCCTGAGATAATTGCTTTCAAAATCAAAACAGAGATTTTGGCAGTGCACAACAGAGATTAAAACAACCCAGCAGATTTTTTACTGTAGCAGCCGCAAATCTCAACCGATTTCAGTGAGTCCTATTTTATATGAAAGATAAATTAATTCTTGAAAGTTTGGTGAAGCTTTTATTAAGATATGATGCTTGGTTCCTGAGATATTTGCACTCAAATTCAAAACAGATTTTGGCTATGAACAAGAGCGATTTTTATTATTCTGTTGCACTTCATAATAAAACCGATTCCTACTGCTCAGGGCTAACGTAACGAGGTTTTTCTGGTGCCACACATGCTTGGTTACTTCATTTGTAAAAGTCTTGTTGCCCCTCAGCAGTAGGAATCCGTTTTGTTGTGAAGTGCAACGGAATCGCTCTTGTTCACTGCCAAAATCTCTGTTTTGAGTTTGAAGGAAAATATCTCAGGAACTAAGCATCGTATCTTAATAGGGCCTTCACCAATCTTTCAAGAATTTATTTATCTTTCATTTAAAGCAGGTTTCATTCAAATCGGTTGAGATTTGCGGTTGCTACAGCAAAAACCCTGCTGGGTTGTTTTTTTTTTGACACACCCTGTACATATGTAGTTCATAATAACTGTGTGTCAATGGTAGTTTAAAGTGGCCGGTTGGGGTTCTGCCCGACCAGGGCGAGAAATTTTTGAAAACTTAGCCTTCGGAAACGCATTTAAAAGGGTATTTCTGAGCATAAAATAGACAGTTTTAGTACGTACCGTATAGTGCTGTTTATAGTACCCGGGTACTATATATGGCACTTAGGGTTTTGCGAAAATAAAATTGAATCCATTTATAGTACCCGGGTACTATGGCACCTACGAAATCTGCTCTATAATAAACTAACAATAGTATGCGAAGTTCTTTACTCAAATTACCGATTTGATGTAAAAAATAGGTTATGTACATACATCAGAACCTCTATGATTGCATTATCTACTGTTTTTCTTCATACAAACAAGGTTTAACACCAAATATACTGTATTTTTCGCACGTTTTGTATTTATAAGAGCTCATTTCAGAATAAAAATCTGTCTCCATTTATAGTACCCCGGGTATAGGGGCACTATAAACAGCACTATACTGTAATTAACGTATTTCTATTATTTTTGTATAACTTTTCCTCCCTACCTCCACCGCAAAGCGGTGTGTACATACCCTACAACCTCCTGGATACGCCACTGGTTCCGTGGCAAAATTTGGTGCGCCAATAAATACCGAATTTATATTTTTTAAAACTAACAGTTTGAATGAATACCTGTTTATTACCATAGCCTATCTTTCTTATACATGAGTTTTGACGTTGATGCGGTGCAAGCCATAGAAACTAAAACTAGAGACAAGACTAGATCAGGTTCAGTCTCAAAGTCAGCTCCAGGTCAGGTTTATGCTTAGGCTAGATATGCTGCTGCACAAGTTAACAGGTAAGCAAGATTTTATTTTTGTCAAACTGACACATTTATGGATATAACTGAATTTATGCAAATCATATGATAAAGCTTCTCAGAAGAACAAAAACGAATCGGCTGGGCAGCTGGAGGCTGCAACGCACTTTCCAGTGTCTCCCAGAACATAGCCGGACTTGCAGATGCAAGTGGGGGGTCCACACATACTGCAGGTTGCTAATTGCAGGGATCCCATGTTGGCGCAGGTTTCCCGAGCACAACCCTCTCCACACGGCTCCACTACTGCATTGGGGTCAGCACAGGACTCTGAAAAAGAGAGTATACAAGATCGGTCCACTGATCAGCAACTATCGTGTACTGACTGGGTGCATTGGGACAGTCCAAGGGAAGCACACATTTGCCATCAGAGGTTCTTCTGTAGCCCTTGAGACAGAGACAGAAGGCAGTGGTAGGGCAAGGTCGGTTCCTGTCGAATCTGTCAGTGCAACTGCGTTCACAGGCTCTTTGTCGAACGTGGGTCTGGTTGGCCAAACAGGAGGGCGCTTGTGTGGTGGTGACTGGTCTGGGTCTGGGGCGGTAGGTGGGCCGAGGAAGAGGCCTAGGCCGGGGCGGTGGAGCTCCTGGCATTCCTGGTAAGCCTCGTGGACCTGACGGACCTAGAAAAACGAACCGACTATTGTACTGCTGTAGAATTGCGAAACATTGAGGATTTGACTGAGAAGATTTTCTCTGATTGGACCATGCGCAGGTTTTCACAATTTCAAGCAAAAAATTGCAAAAATCGGCTTCATTCAAAGTTGTATTTCAGCTTAAAGATAATGGTTTCTAAGCCATTATTAGCCAAAATTGCTATTTCTGGCAGTTTTTGAACTATTTAAAGCACCCTCTAACCAGTGTGGTGCATTTTGAAAATTTGAAACTAGGTAAAGTAATACTACGTAGGTAAAGTCCTTAACTAAGAAACTAAGTAATTAGGTAAAAGCCCAGAAATACTAGGTAAACCTAAAACGCTCGAATCAATAGCGGTGGCAGCTGAAGAAAAGCTCTAAATTTGCTCTGGGGAACTTTCTTAACTGCTCCAATCATTGTTTTGAATGATGCTTATATGGCGCAAACCTACCCGGGTACAAAACCTTGTTGCAATAAGTGTTTAACAAATCGAATTACATTGCATTGCACGTTACATGTCAAGAAACCCATGAGAGTGCCGTGTGAAGTTACAAAAGTGAAGTGATCCTAACTACAGATTAAAACTGGAAAATGCAGAGTAGTACCTGCTTTTCCAGTAATCCGACCAAAGGGCGCTTTGAAGCGCGCGGCGATTCCCCCTGCAGAGCAAGGAGTCTAAGAAAGAAAAAGAGCTAGTACCGGGGTATCTGCCATGTATCTTCCGACCGAAACTGGCATGACTAAAGCCACCGCCAGACAGGTCCATGTGAGATTCCGTTTCCGGCCGACCCTGTTCCAACGGCTTCACAGTCTTTGCACCTGGCTGAATCACCACCATTGAGGTGAGTTCAGTGACAAAGTTGTACTGTAATTAGCTAAGTTAAATCACATAAGTTGTGTGGCAAGTTGCGAGAGAAAAATCGAAAGGCTGTGTCAACCGCGGTACCTTCAAGCTGAGTCTGAGTGCCCTGTCCTTCAGCTGTTTGGAGTCGGCCGAGGAATCGTATTTGGAGCTGTCAAGTAGATTCTTGATGGTTCGATAGGCCCACATTCGTTCAACGAAGCCTCCCAGAGTGGCCGGAGGTAGCGGTGCAGGGGTGGTGACAGGCACTGGAGGAGGATGAGGGGGATGAGGGAACGGTGGCCAGATCGGAATGCAGCCAGGATAATGAGGGCTACCATCAGGAACGCGTGGACAGATCACTCTGCACGAGGCCTGAAATATGCAGATTCATGGTGGAGCTGATGGCTTCAACGTTTTCCTGGATATACCTGGAATCTCTTGGCTCCAGTGGCAGAGAGTGCTTCTACCTCAGCTTCAACCTTATCTTTGCCCTTCTTCATTTTGCCCAACACCACCATCTCGCTGCCGTCATAGTAGTTGTAACTGTTGTCTTGCACTATTGAACCTGTAATAGGAAACGTTGCATCGAAAACCAGTATCCAATAGAACAAGTATGAACGCCAAGAGCCAAGACACCTACCAGGTTCAACCGACTCGTTGAGGTACTTGATGGTGACCTTCTTCAACAGGAGACTGGATATCTCGGCATAGAAGCCTTCCAGTTGCAGAGCTGAATCCGAGTCCTCATACACCTTCCTCGCCAGTCCGTGGTGTTCCAGTGAGAGCCGTTTCAGCAGGTCAAAGTCAGCACCGGCACCGAATCCAACTGACTGGATGCTCACTCTTCCATCAGGATTAGTGCTCTTGGCGTTGTTGAGAATGGAGTCAGTGCTGGTCACACCAGCAGTAGCTTGACCATCGGTGAGGAAGATGATGACCGGGTTGAAGCTACTGTCCTTCTGCAGTTGTTTGAGGGCTTCTTGCAGAGCCAAGTTCAGGTTGGTACCTCCGTCAGCGTTGAGTGTCTTGACGAACTTGACCGCATCCTTTTTGTTGGCCGTGGAGGCGCGCACAGACTCGGGCTTCCACCTCCGCACGTCTGTGTCAAACTCGATTATGTTGAAGGTGTCCTGGTCGCTGAGGTCATTCACTATCACCTCCATGGCGTCCTGAACTTTGAATGTTGGTCACAATTGGCATAGAGTACAATTCTCGATTACAGTATGGACAGATTCTGCTTAGAGCATTGGATCGTGTTGCAATGACATGGCAAATACCTTGGTTTGGGCGATTTTACGTCCTTGCATGGAGCCAGACGTGTCAAGCACAAAGATGGCATGTTTCTGCGAAGCGGGCAGGTCCTTTGGTGCAAAGAAGTGCACAAAGTATCCATTGACCACCTTAAACCAACTTCTGTAAGAGCCATAAATAGAGTGGTCACTCCAACCGACCTGTACATCGCCTCCAGTCTGGTCCCTTTTGACGTCATAGAGCACGACCAGTTGACCCTTCAGTCCATCCTTCCGCTTCTCTTTCTGCTTCTTTGGGTCGGGTCGATACATGACGTGCACATGTGAGATGTCAGGACCACCCGTCTGAGACACCTCCACGTCATGTTGGATGATCATTGACTTCTGATCTGTCTTTGCTAGGTTTCTGGTCATCACTTTGAGGTCCTTGTTGGCCTTCTCTGCTACTTTCTCATTGAATTCGGGCACATGCACATTGGTGATTTCACGGGCCTCCGTTATGAAGACATCGATTCTGAGGTCCCGCACCACCTGTCCAGGGTCGAGGTTGAGGGTGTGTTTGTAGAGGCCGTGGACCCTTTGTAGAATCTCCTGGTAAGTCAAGTTGAAGGTCACCTTGCCTTGAGCAGCTACGTTGACCGATATGTGGAAGATATTGGTTTTACGTGCCCTGAAAGAATTTTGAATTATGAAAACGAAAAGTCGATTTAAAACGACTAGCAGTAAAGAAAACTGGATTTCTTGAAACCTGTTTTGGCAAAACTGAATGAGATGCAAGTACTGCCTGTACTAATCTGTAAGTGTAAAGCTTTGAATTTACATACATACAGTAGGTAAAGACTTGTTTTTATGTAAAATAAGACTGCCTTTCTGAAAAAGCGATTATTTGTTTGTTTGTTTGCTTGTTTGTTTGTTTTTGAGTTTTATTGGCCTTTCGGACAGCTCAGACATGACACCCCTCTCGCGTTGAGAACAAAAAGAAGGGAAAGATTAACGCTTTAGTCTTGTCGATTCGATTCAATTGGTAATTACAAATTGTGCTTTGAACAGAAATATTGAACTTCTGCGAGGCTAAAGCTAATACTGTCTCAGAACCTGCTCAAATCTCAAGTTACGTCATCCGGTGACGGGAATAGGGGGGTCTGCCACAGACCGAGGGTGTGGCCAGCCCAATTTCCGGGGAAGGGGTTGTTGGGTGGGTACTAAAAACGCCCAATAAGTCGCAATTTCCGGCTAAAATTCGAAAAAATGCGTTGACTTGGGGTGAAATACACATAAAGAGTGCTGTTTTACAGGCAATTTTAGTGCCTGAAACTCTAAAAATGATCGCAAAAACTTTGTACTGAGAAATATTACTTGGTAGAAAAACTGGACCAAAAAATTTGGTAGTGCGGCAAAAACAGTCTTTGCCCAGCGTCAATGATTAAAAAAAGTGACTTACGCTTGTCCGATGTGGCCGGCCGATTGACCTTGGCTTTTGGCCTGTTCGTATTCCCTTTTGGCTTCTTCTTTCTCCTTCACCTCACCGACCACCACCTCACCGTTGATTTCCCTGAAAGAATTGACTGATTTACAAATTCGCCCAACTTTCAGTTGTACTAGTAAACCGGTTTCCGACTCTGCGCACAAATTTCTGAATCAGCAAGTGTGCGCTTTTTTCCTTCTGTCCTGCACTGCCTGGTACTATTATAGATAAAAACTGACAGGTTATTAGCACGGAAGAAGGAGGCTCTGAACCACAATGGGCGACTAACTCAATTTTCAGGCGTGTACGTAGTACTAAGCATTTCACACAAGGTAGCACAACCTTATGTTTAGACGTAAGTCCCCATCTGACATTTTAACTTGTGTCTTTAGCAAAATTGCTTGAGGGCTGTTTATTGGAGAGAGCTTCTATAATACCTACGTAGCTGATATTGTTTGTTTCTTTGTCTATGAGTTCCATGTCCTTTCGGACAGCTCAGGACACCCCTCGCTCTTTTCAGAGCCCGTTCAATGGGTTAGCCCTGTCTACAAACAACCCTCCCGTTTGCTGCCATTAGGTGCAACGGCAGCGCCGGTTCGGTTCCTATTTACCTACTGGCCATCACCGGCTTTCGGCG
Organism: Sabatieria punctata; assembly: GCA_030248155.1. Taxonomy (NCBI): domain Eukaryota; kingdom Metazoa; phylum Nematoda; class Chromadorea; order Araeolaimida; family Comesomatidae; genus Sabatieria; species Sabatieria punctata. Next base: position 33,047 of record JASANB010006713.1, read on the forward strand.
GTCTGGGTTGGGCTTCACGTCGACTACTTCCAGTCGCTTCGACCGGTTCCGAACCCACAAACAACCACTCTCACGGATGCCGGGGCCGCCGTGACACACGAGATAGCGTAAACTACCCGTGGCCAAGACGCGACAGGTTGACAGGTGGTATGAAATACGTACATAGTGAAGTTGGAGATGAAGGCGGCATCGGGTAGTTGGACGACGAAGACCGCCTCCTTGGCTTCAGTGAGTCGGTTGGATAGCCGACTGCTGACGTAGGTGGTGGCGAACCGCGATACCACATGCGAGGTGACGTGCAGAGAGTAGATCTCTGGTTTGTCCGTAGATCCAGCACTTGTCGGTTTTCCTTTCCTTCCAGAAACTTGCTAAAACCTCAACCTGCCTTCAGAAATTCTCAGGAAAAAAGGCAAAACGAGTTTTCAGGGCGTTTTACATAACTGATTGCAATTTTGAGCAGCCAAATTGCGAAAAAAGTAATAAAATGACAATAAAATTTCTAAAAGCTGGGAAACAACAGCAGCAGGAACGCTAAATTCGCTTACCGAAAACTAGATATTTTAGGCTCAAAATTGATTATTTTGCCTTACTAGCTAGAACGGCTACAATATTTTGGGTTGTGAGGTGAGCGGTAGTAAAGAGAGCGTCGAAGGGGAATACAATACGGTATGCAGAATAGAGACTAAGAGATCAACTAACTTACCCTTGCCACTCTGGGAAAGGCGTCAATATAGCCGAACAGACAAAGAGCGACGGTTGTAAGAGAAAGGAGGAGGTTCATGATTGAGAGAGAGAACGAATGAAAACCACTCAATCAGGGCTACTTTATAGCCAACTTAGGTGGCGCTGGCCAAATTGCTGAGTCACAGTAAACAGTCTGACGCCGGTTTTGTATTTTACGCAGCGCGTGGGAGCCGGTCGCACGTAAACTGCGCCGCCGAAGGCAATAAACAGCCAGGTTTTGGTAATCTTATCAGACTGTTTACATACGGTTTGTGTCAACTCTCGCCGGAAACCAACATGGCGCTCGTTACTCATTTGTTTGGCTTTCCGCTTTAGTCTTTAATCTATTCAAACATCCACTTTTGTCTGGGCAAAACAGAAATACACACTGACACGCTTTATGCTTTTTCTGCTTCATTTCTCTAACACTTAAAAGTTATTGCATTTCAAACACTACGCTGACTTCTAACAAACCGTTGCATTTGCTCTATTAGCAGTGAGACCACTGCACCTGCAACGGGAAGCATTTAACGAGGTCAGAATCCAGCTCTCAACAATTCTTAACTAACTATAACACTCTGCCAACATTTGTTTAGGTGAAAAAAAAAGCATCAGCGCCATTTCAGATTGAAGAAATGCTGCGAGATTGAAAATTCTTAATAACCAAAATTAATTCGGACCGGAAAACTATATCTTTACAACTGCACTGTCAAGAAGAAGAAGTTTATCGCTGGAGTAAGGCAACGTCGTCGGAGCGACAGTCGCGAGTCGCCTGGAACTAGTACTTTTTAGTATTTTTTGGTCGGGGGAGGGGGTCCCTTAACCTGTCTCGGGGAGGGGGGGTGAGGGGGGTTGGCCTTTCCAGCAGGGGGGTAACCACCCAAACCCCCCTAGTACATGTATGTTGGCGAGTCACGTTTTTTTTGAAAATTTCAGTGATTTTAAAAACATATTTTGCGTGATTACCATTTTTTAGGCACGCATTGCATGTCCCTATGGCCAGGCACGCAAAAAATTTCTGCGTCTAAGTGACAAGTGGAAAAAACCGGGCAAGCTGTGGCATTTCGGTAGCGAGCCCGCGATGCTTACGTAAGACAGGGCTTATTAGGAAGTCAGCAGGGATAAGATAAAATGTAAACTGTGTACATATAGTTGACAAGCAAATATTCTAACTAAGATTGACTTTTTGTAGAAGGTGTTACATAAGAGGTGGGCAGAACGATCTAGAAAGCCAGTTTAACGGCAGATAACGATCGTCCGTCTAAAAGGATCTGAACTAAAGATCTCTCCGTATGCGCCACCATCGAAGGTTTTCTGCAAAACTTGAAAGCTGTTTGTTTTTCTTAGTTGTTCTTTGCTTATTGGTGGCTGTCATCTCTTTACTACACCTGATTATTTTCTTTGTTTCCAGGGACTCTTCTTTATCTCAAGGTATAGGATGTCAATTTTTTCCCAAATTGGCTGAAATTTTTAACTTAAGTGCCGAAACAGGGGAAATTTAGTGTGTTAAAATTTGGTGGACCAGACTTGTCTCGATCCTGAGAAATTCACAAAGATGTTAAATTTGTTAATTTCATTGCCTACAGAAATAGCGCTAAAATGGAAATATTGCTTTCTGTTGTCACTTCCGCAAATGTTCGGCAAATGACCTGAAATTTGCAGAAACTTTTTAAAAAACTGTGGGATATTTTATTTGTTAAAATTCTATTCATTCAGATTGACATGGTCTTCAGAAAATAAGGATTATCCTAATTATCTGTTTTTCTGTTCTGCTCATTCAATGAAGCAGATGTTCACGAATTCCTCATTTTCTCGAGACTGTGTCAATCTCAATGCAACTTTATCACATAAAATATCCCACAGTTCTGAAGAGTTTCTGCAAATTTCAGGTCAATTGGCGAATATTTGCGGAAATGGCAACCAAAAGAAGAGTTTCCATTTCAGCGCTATAAATTGTAGGCATCGAAATTAACAAATTTCACATATTCGTGAATTTCTCAGGAAGAGACAAGCCAAATGTCCACCAAATTTTAACCAACAAAATCTCCCCTATTTTAGCATATGTTTAAAATTTCAGCCAATTTAGTTAAAAAATTGCGGAAATGGCAGCAAAAACAAATGTTATAATTTGAGACAATTCGTATAATTGGCTTTGACCACCGAACTGAGAAAAGAAAAAATCGTTCTAGATTTGGTTTTCTTTCGGTCAACTTAGGCCAACAAGCAATTTCAATTTTAAAATGAGTGGTAAAAATTCCTTGACAAGTTTTGAGGTTTCATCCTGCTCTGCCTGACTGATAGTACAAAATGCGTTGAAAAAGAATATACAGTATGTACTAGTCGAAATGCAACCAGTCTGTTGGAAGATTTTAGGAGCGGGTCTAAATAGGTCACCATCCGTGTTGCACTTGGGTCAGAGAGAGACTTATGTGAGAGCGACTGAAGGCCAGTATCGAGAGAAGGATGAGGCTGCCAAACTTCTCTTTCAACAAAGATAACGTTGTTATCGGTGCCAGCTTTATGTAAAGCTTCAACCAAATCAGTAGATATCTTCTGAATTATTTTAATCATAAAACGAATTACACTGTACATATATGTTACGTTTTGACGTCTTTTGCATCATCATAGGGGCCGTAGCAAAATGACACCTTCGGTTACAATCAAAGATGTGAGGTGTGCTTTTTCCGGTTTTTTTACTAAACGTCGGAAAAAGCATAAATCGCGGAAAAACTCAAGCCAATATATGTATAGCGTTTAGTGATGGAGCCTCTCAGGCACTGTTGTATGCTTGCTTCGTGATTTATATCTGTGTAACACGTGTATTTCTGGTCTGAAAAGACTGAGGAAGGCACTAGAAAGCGTTAAAGGGCTGTGCAAAAATGACGTCATCGGTTAGGGGGGAGGGGGCTTGCCAAATGATGACAATCGATGACAAATGGGGAGGGGCTTCGGCCAATGATGACGTCACTTTTGTCTCACAAGAATTTTGAGAAATTAGCCTTCAAACACGCATTTCAAAGGCATTCTTAGCTAAAAATTATCAGTTTTAGTAGTATGAGGAGGCCTGGTTGGGATTCTGACCAACAAAGGCGAGAAAATTTTGAAAAATTAATGTTCCAAAACGCATTTGAAACGCATTCTGGTCATCATTAGAGCATTGCACAGGCCGCCCGGCAAAGAATTTTGATTGGGTTGTTCCGGTTGGAGCCTGCCCGGGATGGATTGGGTTATTTTTTAAAATCTAGGATCTACTTTAGCCGAAACAAGTTTTTCTTTAAATCAATTTTATGTTTAGGTTTTGTTGCGTCATTGGAAATGTTTCTTTTGTACGTACAGTACTGTACATAGTGCTCGCACAAGTGATTTTTGCAAGATTTTTCGGGGATTTTAGCTCTCCCGGAACGGCCCAGGCCACCCAGCCAAAATGTCATCCGGGCGGACTCGAAATTTGATATTCCAGGCCAGGCAGTGAAAAGAGGCGCCATGCACGGGCTCTATTCTATTAATTGTTTCTGCACGATAAAACGGGCCAACAGACGGGTAAAAAATATTCAAAATCGTTTTTGGAAGTTCTAATGTCGATATTCTAGGACAGTTTTACTAAGTCAAAGTGAAAGATTACTGGCAATGTTAAAACCTTGCTTTACTATGCAGCGAAAAACAGGTGTCAGAATAAAACACTACATGTTAAAGATGACAGTTAAAACCAAGTCGAATAACAATAGATAGGAACTGATTATTGTTTAAGAAACGATCAAACTGCTTATAAGACAACAAAGGGGCGTCAGGGAGTAAAGCGTTCCAAATTTTTGCCAACACAAAGAAAAAAAGAACTGTCCGAGGTGGTGGTCCTTCTAGGGGCCGTGCAAAAATGACGTCAACGATTTTTGGCCATTTTTCGACCCCCCCATTGTCACATAGTGTCATCATTTTCTAACCCCCCCTCTAAAAGCGAAAAAATGACGTTACTTTTTTCCACCCCCACCCCCCCCTTTCAAAAATTCCTGCATTTAGATGAGCAAATTTCGGGACAATAGTTATTAGATTCTTCTAGCTATTCTTCTAAATTCTTCTAGATTTTCCCGTATTCAGAAACAGCTTGTTTTTATAAGATTTTTCGTTATTTTTAAGAAAATCAAAGAAAAAAATTCGAAAATCTACCAATTTATCACAATTCAGTTAAAAACCCATCTACACAGTTAATATGAACTACATGTATTGAGAATAGTAAGGTATCCAAGTAACGTAAGTGTAGTATAGGTACATAGGTACACTTTTTTGGTGAGAAAAATAAGAGAAAAGAAAAAATTCTTTACTAAAGGTGTCAAAATAGAGCCCTGTGCATGGTGCCTCTTTCCACCGCCTGGCCTGGAATATCAAATTTCGAGTCCGTCCGGATGACATTTTGCGCCGGATGGTATGGCCCCGTTTTGGGAGAGCTAAAATCGCCGAAAAATCTTGCAAAATCACTTGTGCGAGAACTACGTACAGTACAGTACGTACAAAAGAAACATTTCTAATGACGCAACAAGCCTAAACATAAGACAGATTTAAAGAAAAGCTTGTTTTGGCTAAAGTACAACCTAGATTAAATATATAAACCCAACTTCCTTGGCAGACTCCAACCGGAAGAACCTAGCCAAAATTCTCTGCCGGGCGGCTGTGCAGGGCTCTAATGATGACGTAATGCGTTTTATATGCGTTTTTGAAAGTTTATTTTTCAAAATTGTCTCGCCCTTGTTGGTCAGAATGTCAACCAGGCCTCCTCATACTACTAAAACTGTTAACTTTAAGTCAAGAATGCCTTTCAAATGCGTTTTTGAAGGCTAATTTCTCAAAATTCGCCTGTGAGACAGAAGTGACGTCATCATTGGCCGAACCCCCCTCCCCCTTGTCATCGATTGTCATCATTGGCAACCCCCCTCCCCCTAACCGATGACGTCATTTTTGCACAGCCCCCTAATCAGATCAACATGACAGGAGTGGCAAGTTCGGGCACTGCGGCGATTAGTAGTAGTAGATGGCAAATTAGTGGTCTCTGTGTACCGCGGCCTGTAGTAAAACTTCTAAAACAGTTTCAGACGTAATCTACAGGGTGTGTAAAAAAACAACCCAGCAGAGTTTTTGCTGTAGCAACCGCAAATCTCAACAGATTTGAATGAATCCTGCTTTAAATGAAAGATAAATAAATTCTTGAAAGACTGGTGAAGGCCCTATTAAGATACGATGCTTAGTTCCTGAGATATTTTCCTTCAAACTCAAAACAGAGATTTTGTCAGTGAACAAGAGCGATTCCCTTGCACTTCACAACAAAACGGATTCCTACTGCTGAAGGGCAACAAGACTTTTACAAATGAAGTAACCAAGCATGTGTGGCACCAGAAGAACCTCGTTACGTTAGCCCTGAGCAGTAGGAATCGGTTTTATTATGAAGTGCAACAGAATAATAAAAATCGCTCTTGTTCATAGCCAAAATCTGTTTTGACTTTGAGTGCAAATATCTCAGGAACCAAGCATCATATCTTAATAAAAGCTTCACCAATCTTTCAAGAATTAATTTATCTTTCATTTAAAGCAGGATTTATTCAAATCGGTAGAGATTTGCGGTTGATACAGCAAAAAATCTGCTGGGTTGTTTTTTTTTGACACGCCCTGTAGAAAGGAGAAGACACAAAGGCATAGAAAAACATCGTGATTGCCTGCTATGCAAAGACAGCAACTGCTCATATGACAAAACATAATTATTACAGTAACTCTGGGCAAAAAACCTGTGTACCCTCTCAATCTTCTTACGGGCCCAAACTTCAATGGCCAACAAAGCTGAGGTAAAACAATGCTGTGGTAGATACGACTCAGAACATAATTAGGGGCAGATCTGCCAAACAACCAGTTCGTAGCACCAATCGATTTCTTTGCTCTAGAGGTAGCTAACTGAGTATGGTGGTTGAAAGACATACGGCGATCTATGTGCACTCCCAGATACTTGAACACTGGCACCTGTTCGAGACAAACACCATCCAGAAGCATATCTGTCTGGACATACATGTACTAGGGGGATTTGGGGGTTACCCCACTAGCTGAAAGGGCCAAACCCCCCACACCCCCCGCCCCGAGACAGGTTAAGAGACCCGCGACCTAAAAATACAAGCACTATAAGAGTAGTGGCTCCAGTACTAACGAACGGGCTGTTAGAGACAAAAATGTGCAAAATTCGACTGACAAAAGTGCGCCCACATCTTTTATTGCATAATTGCAGTAGTGATGGCTTTATTCACTTTATTATATAGTCAAGCAAGGTTATTTGTGAGTTGCTTCATACCAATCTGCATTATTGTCAGCATCTGGAGCAGCAATACATTGGACATAGAGTCTCGCACAGTGTGCAAAACTGTAAAACAACATCATTAGTTAGGGAACGTTGCATAGACGTACCGGAGAGTGCTGCATTGGGTACCCGGGTACACTAACCAGCACTTAGCATTTTCCGCAACAAAAATGAGATCCTGTTAGTGTACCCGGTACACTAACTGGCACTATAGCGAAATCACGTTAAACCACTTGTTTTCGCGATTTCTGAGCAAAAATGCCATTTTGCAGCCCAGATTACTGTGTCTGCCATGTGAGTGACTGTGGTTTGGTCAAATGTTTCGTTCATGTGAGTTTATGTCATAAAATAAGATGGAAAATCCCGCAAAAATATGTGTAAAACTGCCTTAAAGTTGCTGTAATGTAGGAAATTCCGGACACCTATGACATAAAGCCTGTCTCCAAATAGTGTACCCCGGGTACACAATCCGGCACTAAGTGCCAATTAGTGTACCCAGGGTACACTATCTGGAGGGGTACCCTATGCAGTACTCTCCGGTACACGTACATTTCTAACAACTGCACATACATCTCAGCTAATTTGAATAAATCTTTTTAGAATGAAACATACATAGATTCTTGAAAGATTGTTGAAATTTTTATTAACATAAGTTCTCTGGCTTAGTTCCTGAGTTATTTGCTGTCAAGGTCGAACAGGTTTTGCCAATGAACCAGGAGCGATTTTTCTTATTCCGTTGCATGTAATATAGAAGGGATTCCTACTGCTGAGGGCTAATGAGGGTTTACTGGCGATATGGCCAAACGTACATAACACTGAAGAGTCGATGTCTGAGTCAGAGAACCCTTGACAGAACTCCCTCGACACAAAGGTTGACCTCTCCGATTTCGCTCAAAATTTGCACCAACAATGTACCTTGAAGGAAAATAATGTCTATCAGCTATGAGCGTCTCCGTCTCATATGCAAATTACAAGGGGTCTAAGGTGAAATTTGGGGAACCTCACTTCATTGAATATCAGGTTTCTTTAAAAGATAGAGCTTGTTCTTTGCTTTCCAATTTGAATTGAATCTCGTACTGGAGGTCACAGTCTAAACTTTATTCTAAGCATTTTCGTCTTGATGTGAGCAAAAGCTTCTTCATACATAGAGTTGTACATATTTGGAAAAAATTGACTTCTGAAATTAGTTAGAGAGTCATTGTCTTTGGCTCCCTTTCGCGCAAAATTAGTACATGTTGATTATTCTAAATACGTACATTCGGGGCAGTGTTGTGCCGGTTGAACTTAGTTAGTTATTTACTAAGTAAAAACATTATGTAGTTACAAGTAGTTAGTTAGTTACTAACTTTTACTAACTAAGTAAGACATTTTTTGTCCCTAAACTTCTGGAGAGCTTTGTATCATGATGAAATTTAGCGACTATTTGGTTGGACCAACATCAATTATTCCAAAATCCAAAATCATTTATGAAAATTTGAGCAAAATCGGAGAAGTCGACCTAATTTTGTTCAAAGGGAGGGTGGATGGTCTGACTCAGACACCGACTCTTAACATGCATACTTACGTTGGTACAGTACCAAGTATCACACTGCCCTCCGAAGCCAAGTAGAGACGTCCGTGGGTCTCTCCTGCAAATAAACTGTAAAAAGTTAACGATATCAAGCAGTGAAAGAAGCCTACCGTACCTTTGAAAATAGTGGTCGGCAGCGATAGCTCTATTAAACCCAGAACAACCATTTTCAAACGACTCGCATAACCTGTCCGACTGTAACCTGAGCTAAAAATCTACAGTACGTGCTGTATGCCGAAACTGTATACAGCTAGGTGGCTGACCTATACCCCCTCACCCCCCCGGCCCATGTATGCATCTGAATACACCTTAATACTGTTGATTTGAGTATTTGAATCTGAATTGGGTACGGGCAAGAATATATAACACCAAGGATACTCCACGCCGTAGTCAGCTGAGCGACCATGCGCTGCAACATAATCACGTCTACGTGGGCGCGAACGGAACCGCGTTGGCGCGAAACTACCCCAGCAGAAAATGAGTCTAGACTTGTCGTAAGTAAATAAATGAGCAAAATTCAAAATGCTCAACTACTAGCACCCTCCTAATGGCCTCAAATCTTCAGGTGACCTCTGTCATTAGTTGCCTTCCAGATTCAAGACTACAAATTAACTAAGACTACATATTATTTTGGCTGACTACAAATTGACTACAAACTACTTTTTCATAATTTGCGAATTTGTAGTCATTTTTCTTGGAAATTTTCCGATTTTTTAATGTAACTTTATATATATTGAGTCTCCAATCGGCCTTTGAGCTGTTTTCAACTTATGATAAGGGTACCAAATACCAAGAACGAAGCTACATTTTATGTAAAGTGCTAGAAAGATCGTTTTTCCAATTTTCCCCGCTTTCTTACCCGTATAAATTTTCAAAGAAAGGTGACCACATGTTCGACTTTTGCACATTCCTTCATGTTTTTCTTGTCTTAGTTTTTATCTCATTGAATTTTTAAAAAAATACCAAATGTTCAGCATTGAAATTCTATTAAAAATTGAATTCCGTCTGTTTGTTTCCAGAAGTATCTATTAGAAAAGGCGATTTTTCCACAGAAAAAAGAATTATTATTTTGCAAAGCATTTCTATGACTGATTATTCAATATAGCAAAAACTTGTAGTAATGTCGAATTTCTGACGTTTGGTAACCTGACTACAAATTGACTACAAACTAAAACTACATATTTTTTGAACCTGAATTTGACAACTACAAACTAAGACTACAAATTACGTATTTTCGCTAAAATTTTCAACTACAAACTAAGACTACATATTGAAATTCTCTGAGGAAATAGGTCTACCCCCACCCGACCCGGGGGTCTGCTGGCCTAGGTTGGGTAGCGGGAGACCCCTGTACCACCATGTATCACTACAGACTCCCACGAATTTGCGCTCTCAGTCCCCAGCCAAACAGGTCTGCTACCGTACTATGGTACGGCGCGCGCGGCAATGGTAAGCCAGTTGATCACAATTTAAGTGCTGGAAGGCTTTGAAGTTGGCAGGGAATACGTGCTGGTACCGCAGAATGCCAAGGGTTACACCGTGAGCAGCTCCCTCTTGCTGTGCCAACCGGTCGATCACCCGTCTCACTGCTGAAATATGCATTGGCTTTGACATTTGACCTGTCTAAGGAGCTGTGCAAAAATGACGTCATCGGTTAGGGGGAGGGGGCTTGCCAAATGATGACAACCGATGACAAGGGGGAGGGGAGTTCGGCCATGATGACGTCACTTTTGTCTCATATGGAAATTTTGAGAAATTAACCTTCAAAAACGCATTTGAAAGGCATTCTCAGCTTAAAATTAACAGTTTTAGTAGGAGTGAGGAGGCCTGGTTGGTATTCTGACCAACAAGGGCGAGAAAATTTTGAAAAATTAATGTTCAAAAACGCATTTGAAACGCATTCTGGTCATCACTAGAGCCCTGCAAAGGCCACCCGGCAGAGAATTTTGGCTGGGTTGTTCCGGTTTGTTGAGCCTGCCCGGGATGGATTGGGTTACTTTTTAAAATCTAGGTTGTACTTTTAGCAAAACAAGCTTTTCTTTAAATCTGTTTTCCCCCACACCGCCTCACGTTCCCGTCCGTGTGGGGGGAACAATCAGACAGGGGCTACCAAAAGGGTCTTCTCATCCAATTTCCTTCTTCCAATCTTATTTCACTCTACCGGATCCGGATCCGGATATGCCCATATCCGGCCGGATCCGGATCCGGATATGCCGGATATCATTGATCAACTTAAAATTTTTTTAGAATGCAATAAACCACATACAGTATATATTTCTTTGTTCTATAACAGTTGATTCAAAACAACATCTAATAATTGTAGTTCACACTATGGTTGGATAACATTAGTGTTTCCGAGTAAATTTATTTTGAAATTAAATAACTATTAAATTGCTTGCTCAGCCTTCAGATGAAAATAACTTGCTATTAATTTGCTTGGTACCCAAATTCTGAAATTTAATTTGATACAAATTTGTTATTTGATATGAATTAAATATAAATTTGCTAAAATCAATACTCAATTCCTGAGGAAACAGCTCAAAACCTGGGTCGTGTCAGTCCAAAATGAGTTGAAATTTTTTCAGATGGCGACAAATGGTCTACAAATTAGCATTAATGAATTGATACAATGTATCTTTGCTATAAAGCATGAACAAGGTAATCTTTGGACTGAACTTGTTGTTTTGTAGCCAGACTTTGGTTAGTGAAGCTGCCGAACCAAGCAGATTTATATCAAATTCATGTCAAATTTATATCAAATTTCTAGGCCAATTTTACGAAATTTAATATAATTTTAATTTGTTTGACAGTCATCGCGAGAAATTTAATTTGTTATTAAATTGCTATTTACTTGGTGATTTTGGCCAAAACAATTTAATTTTGTTATTTAATTTTAATTTGATCAGAAACACTAGATAATATCGGGTTTTTGCGATGCATGTGATATTATATGAAAAATTATATGATATTATTATATGAAAAATTAGCAAAAACAAGGCGACTATCCTAACTAAACATAGAAATCCAGTCTGTTTGGCTGTTTTGTGATGTTCATTGTATCACATTAGTATTATTATTTTTGTTGAGTTTGTTTTGGCCAAGTCCTAGCCTGCTCGCCTTCTGTAGCTTGGAGTTATCCCCTTCCGAAATGAACTGACCCGAATTTTCAGATGCCAATTTTTAACGTAAATATTTCAAGAACCCTTGTCAAAAATGAGGGTGTTATCCTTTGCACAGAAATCAGGGTTATACGAACTACTGGGGTCATGGATTACAATCGCCTCAAGAAATTTCTAACAACCATTCGGTCGAATGCAATATTTATGTTAAAAATACGTAAAAAATCACGTTTTCTCATCTGTGACTGATATCCGGCATATCCGGCAGGTAATATCCGGATCCAGATCCGGATCCGGATATCCGGTCGGGCCCTATGTAGAAGAGCTGCGAAACCACCTCTACCAGCACAAACCCAGCGTCGTTCATATACAAGAATCCCGTCTGCCTGCAGACAAGACTTTCCCCTTTCCTGTCTACCGCGTCCTTCACGCCCCCCATGCTCAAGGTACCGGCGGAGGCCTGACCACACTCGTCTGCCGTCCACTTCAAGCTCAAACTGTGGCCTTTCAACCTCCACCTGGCGACGCCATCGAGCTCCTTGCAGTAAAAGTCTACTTTGGAAAACGCTGCTTCACCTTCTGCAACGTTTACAACCCCTCCCCGGCCCAAAACCCCCAGTTCGACCCTACGCTTTTTGCGCAACTCTCTACCCCCTGCATTCTCAGTGGCGATTTCAATGCCCTCCACGCTGATTGGAACTATGGGGGTGTAACACCTGAGAACACCCATGGTGTGAAGCTCTCCACCTGGCTCGCCGCGACCTCCTTTCAAAACCTGCTAGATGAAGATGTTCTTCCTACCCTTACCCACCAAACTCATGGCACTCAAACACGACCCGACCTTATTCTCGCCGCTCTTCCCCCAACGGTCACTTGGACTACATCAGTGGGTCCCTCCCTCAGATCGGACTGTGCCAGTCTCAGCTGCACCTTCCATCTCCCTCGCTTCCATGGTGCTCACCTGAGAACCATGAGCCGCTTCAACTTCACAAAAGCCAACTGGCCCCGATTCAATCTTAGCTGCGAGGAAATCGACGAATGGGACATCGAACATGCCAAACTGCGCAACCTACTCCCCAGCATCACCCGTCTATTTCACGCTGCAGCCAAAGACAGCATCCCACGAGGCACACAAAAGCACTACAAACCTTTTTGGACCAAACAGCTCTCCTACCTGTGTAACCAGCACGGCAAATTCTTGGGAGCCGTTCATTTGGGCGTGCACGTTTGGGCGTGTCTCGTTTGGGCGTGCACAGTTGGGCGTGTCTCGTTTGGGCGTGGACTCGTTTGGGCGTCTGTCAAAAATTTTTTATTATATAATGTAGGGAACTACGTATGTAGGTTTCAAAGCAGCCCTGCAGCCTACCTTGTTTGTGGCCAATCTACCAAAAACAAACCAATTATACATAGAGAAGAGGTCAGAGAAACAATGCTGCGGCAAACATAAAGTATGCGGCAGCATAATTACACAATTAAGACAGACTCTGTCCCTACCCACCTTACCAGTAGAGTAGCATCAGTCTTAGCGTTGAGCGCTACAGTTTACTCCGCTGTGCGGACGTAATCTATTCGTATTTTGTGCTTGGTGTACAATAATAATTCTGCTGTGCGGAATTTGAAATAATGGCTGGTAACATCAAAACTTTTCGAAACGGTCAGTCACTCTCGATCAGTACAGCAAGGATGGGATCACGACCTACTGGCGGTGTCCTAGTCGGCAGATCTGCAAAGCCAGAATTCACGTTCAAAATGGTCAGGTAGTTGAATTGTTCAATTTGAAGTTGAATTACCCCAATAAATTCATTACACCGTATAGAGCTTTAGTATCGTTTGCTAAATCAGCGCATCCGCACTGTTGTAGATTGATTATTTACGTGCCATTGCTTACCTACCTTACGTATTGATAATTTCGTCTTGTCATGGTTTTGTTGTGTCATCGACTGTGCTGTTCTATTATTATTATTCATTGTCTGTTGTGTAGTTTTGTATTGTCATTATCGTTAATGCCATCTTGTCATGTTTTTTGTCCTGTCATTGATGTTGTTACTGCATTAGTATACAGTCCCGCTTTCCGTGCCATGTATATCTGGAGCAAATGAGAATAAACTTTTTGAGATTTCTTTCATTTTTTACTAAAAATTTTCGACAGACGCCCAAACGAGACATGCCCAAACGAGTCCACGCCCAAATGAAACCACGCCCAACTGTGCACGCCCAAACGAAACACGCCCAAACGTGCACACCCAAATGAACCCAACCCCAAATTCTTACACCGATTTCAACTGCATCCCACCCAGCTCAACCGCACCATCAAAAACCGCTGGAATGCCCTTTGCCAACGCAAAATCAAAACAGCAGCCCGCACCTACTGGCGCTCTCTCTGCTCTAAAGGCCTCTCCACGCGACATGTTCAACGCATCGTTTGCCACATCTTTTCTGGCAAAAATACCATCTTCACTCCAATCCTCCACAACCGACAAACCCTGGTTTATTGGCAAGACCAAGCCACAGCTTTTGCCCGATTCCACCAACACACGGACCTCATTCAGAAATTCAATGACCCTCCGACTGACGCCCACCAACAAGAGCTCATCCAACACCTTCGCAGAACTGTCAGCAACAACAACAAAACCACCCCCAACAAAAAAACCAACCTCTTCTTCACTCCCTTCTCCCTCAATGAGTTAACTGCCGCCCAAAACCGCCATCACTCTATGACGTGCCCCTGGTGCTGATGGAATTCTACCCGAATATCTCTCTCACTTGAAAGGCCCTGGCCTAAATGGAATACTCCGCCTCTTCAACCGCCTCTGGACCTCCTGCCTAATGCCCAAACCCTGGAAGCATGTAATCGTCATTCCCATCCTCAAACCCAATAAAGACCCCACCTTGCTTTCTTCTTACCGCCCCATCGCCCTTGCTTCTCAATTAGGAAAGTGGTTTGAATGACTCATTCATGGTCGCTTCCAGTACTGGCTTGAAACTCATCCTCACTTCAACCCTACCCAAGCTGGCTTCCGGCCTCACCACACCACCACTGATCAACTCATCTGACTCACTCAATCCATTGAAACCAGCTTCCAAAAGAAACATCACACCCTAGCTGTCTTCCTTGACTTTAGCCAAGCTTTCGACTCTGTTTGACACGATGGTCTCATCGCCAAACTTCATGCTCTTGGTGTGTCTAGCAAAATGTTCATCTGGCTAACAGACTTCTTACAGTCTCATTCCCTCCAAGTCAAAGTCAACAATGCCTACTCCCGACCTTGTCCATCCGACACCAGAGTTCCCCAAGGCTGCATCTTCAGTCCAATCTTATTCTCTGTTTACCTCAATGACTTGGATCAAGCCCTGCCAGCCAACATTTCCATCGGAAAATATGCCGATGATGACATAGTCCTCTGTCACTGGACCCAAGTTAACCCGCCTCTGTACCGAGATGAACCGCGCCTTAACAGCCCTCTGTGACCGGCTTTGTTCCTGGAAACTCAGCCTCAACGTTCAAAAGTGTCAGGCCACTGTCTTCAGCCTCAGTCATCAAGATACCCTGGCCCGTTACGCCATTCAACTACAGTTTGACAACCAACTGCTCCCTGTCGCTCACACGCCTATTTATCTTGGAATGACCCTTGATCCCAAACTGACTTGGAAACACCACATCCTCAAAACTGTCAGCAAAGCCATATGTCATCTAGCTGTTCTTCGAAAGCTTACAGGCATGTCCTGGGGACTCACTGCCAGCAACACCACTCACCTCTACAAATCCTACATTCGGCCCGTTCTCGAATATGGGGCAGAAGTATGGCATCCTACAGCACGTCCAGCGATCTCCAGCCTGATTGACCGAGTTCAAGGAAAGGCCCTCCGCCTGGCCCATGCAGTGCCGGCCCACACCAGTCAAGCTGCTCTGGAAATCGAAAGCAACACGCCACCCCTCTCCCTCTGCAGACATGCCAAAGTCATTGGGAAATATGAGCAAACCCTTCGCAAATCTGATGCTCATTGTCTCAAATGGAACACAGTTGACTATCACACCATTCCCGAGCGGAACCGCCGCCGCCTCCAGCGCTCCAACTTTGTCGAATACGCATCATGTTTCACTGCTGACGTCCCACGCCCCTCTCGCAACCCCACTCCTCCTCTACCCCTTCATCCTCTCCACCTTACTACCGCTAATCTGTCCTTCTGGATCTTTCACAGCGAGCCTTTTGACCCCTCCACCCTCTTCCCTTTCACTGACTGGCTGCATATCTACACAGATGCATCTCTCCATCTGTCTTCTCAACAGGCTGGACTTGGTTGTCTCCTCCAAAGCTCTCTCACCCTACCGATCTCTCCCACACGGAGCCTGCTGATGGACTCTGGAGCACCACTGACCTCGAGCTCAAAGCCCTTCATCGTGGACTTACCATCAGCCACCAACTCCTTCAATCACGCCATCTCCACAAAATCGTCCTCATGACTGACAGCCTGAGTGCTCTCCTCAGTCTCCAAACTGCCTATTTAACAGCCTCTGCTCCCAGTCTGACCTCCTCTACTCCATTCAACTCACTGTGCAGGACCTCACTCAGCTCTGCGACCGCCTGTTTCAGCAACCCCTCTCCCTTACCTTCAAATGGGTCCCTGGGCACACTGGCATTGCTGGAAATGAAATCGCTGACCGTCTTGCTCACGAATCCTCCAGAGCGCCCCCTACAAATCACCTCTTCCGTACCACATCCTTAAGCGCTGGCTCAAGCAAGATCTCACCGCAACTTGGCTTCAAACCTGGACCAATTCCAACCAAGCTCGCCCTTACTTCCACCACTGGCCCGCTCCTGTCAACTCTGACCCCATCAACAAACTTCCGCGCTGGGAGCACCGTACCATTCTACTCCTCCGCCTACACCAGTTTCCCACTGCTCAATGGTTGCATCGCATCGGCAAGCACCCCACCCCTAACTGCAGCTGCAGTCACATTGAAACCGTCAGCCACATGCTCCTACACTGCAGATCCACCTCTCACCTTCGCGCCACCCTGTGGCCAGCCAACTCCCCCACTCTCCACCAAGCCCTCTATGGCACCCTGCACGACCTTCACCTCACTCTACAATTCCTCAAAGCCTCCAATCGGCTACAGTAGCAGTGTTTCCGGTCATCGGGAGTCACCGAAAAAGATCGCAGTAAGCAGATCTAAAGGTGAGCCGTTTGATCAAAACCCAAAACCCAAAAACCGTAATTTAGGATTTCAAAATAGAATGCGAACTGGTATTGGGTCAATAATAATAGAAAAATGGTATTGGGTGTATTGGGGTGTTTTCCAGGTATTGGTATTGGGTATTGGGTTTTTTATGCCCCAATACCCAATACTAATTAGGACCTACAAAAATCGAAAAAATCGCTGTTGAACTGAAAAACTGACCTGAAAAAATCCGTGAGATTAACCGATGATTAGGTATAGAAAGCCGTTTTTGCGTTAACAAACTAAAGGTTAAGAACGTCTTATACTGTCCGCTTATCTAAAGCGCTATCTAACACTAGTAATTAGTGCAATTTCTCTGTTCTTGCCTGAAAGTTTTAGTTCTCTTCTAGGCCGATTTTGAAAAATCAGCTGTACAAGGCTCTTCCTGGCAAGGTTCGATTTTTTTCGTGGGCTTCCTCTTAAATTGCGATTCGGAACTGCGCTTCAGTTCAGTGGCGTATCCAGGGGGTGTAGGGTGGATACCCCTTTGCGTTGGAAGTAGCAAGAGAATGCCTGTTAAAATAAGCGAAACTAATGAATAATGTACCAAAACTGTCTACTTTCTGCTCAGAATGCCTTTTAAATGCGTTTTTGAAGGCTAAATTTTCAAAATTTGCTCGCCCTGGTCGGGCAGAAGCCCAACCAGGCCACATTAACCTAATAAAACTTGTAATTTCTGTTAATTTTAAGCCTGGAATGTGTTTTAAACGCGTTTTTAAAGGCAAATTTTGCAAAATTTTCTTACCCTGGTTGGGCAGCGGCCCAACCAGGCACTTTCAAAATTTTACACCCCTTCCGAAATCCTGGATGCGCCACTGCTTCAGTTCCAAATTCGATCGTACTAACTAAAATTTGTAATTTCAAATCACACAGTTTAGAAATCTGCACCTTCTAGAATCGAAACATTGAATAATGTACGGTGTTTAAGAAGACAGCTTTTAGAAGGAAGTTCAAAAAATGAATGAGCCAGATAGCTGATACATATGTGGACTGAATAAAACCCCTTTGGACGCACATAGTACTAGGTAAGGAACCAGCATACGGTTTTAATACAGACTATTTTCCGCTATGCGATATTATGGTATGCGGTTAGAATTTCAACAGAGAAGATGTAGAATTTTCAAACCCCGAGAAGGAATTGAGGCTAACTGACGGACCTACATACATACAACGAGCAGCAAAAACAATTCAGCTCAAGAAACCTTTGAAGCAAAGAGCAAAATGATGGCTGGCGCAGCAAAAAGACTTTTGTCAAACGGATGTTTGGCTACTATTATCACAAGTATTGTAAACTCTGATTGATTGATTGATTGATTGATTGATTGATTGATTGATTGATTGGTTGGCCTCTTGAGTAATACAGGGTGATTCACATATCCCGCCCGGTTTCGCAAGCTCAGGACTTTTTTTGTTTGTGGACCGAATCGGCTGATTTTTGGATGATATGTGGATATACAATGTACTTCGCATTTTACTGTTGAAAATTTCAGCATATTTCATCACGAAATGCCTGAAAACGGGCAATTCTACCGCAAACTAAAATTTCCAACATTGG
Source organism: Sabatieria punctata (assembly GCA_030248155.1). Taxonomy (NCBI): domain Eukaryota; kingdom Metazoa; phylum Nematoda; class Chromadorea; order Araeolaimida; family Comesomatidae; genus Sabatieria; species Sabatieria punctata. The sequence continues at coordinate 51,560 of JASANB010006713.1, forward strand.
CGCTGAAAATATTTGGCTTGTCGCTTTGGCTAGCGTTTGAGTGTTGAAAAGATTCTTAAACCGTAGTGGGTTGAAGCTCTATTCACTTTGCAACACAAACCGACGTTTTTAGCAGTTGTGATCACTTTTTCGGTGAAGGACCGTGCAAAATGCGCGGTACAGTTTGAGTGGACCAAAAGCACTGAGAATGTTTCCACCTGCAATTTGGGATAGCACGCGAGCCTCCAAGAGATACCAGCATCCGCTGGTGGCATGAATGGCTTATCGAAGAGGGCAGTGTGTCCAACAAAACTCGGAAAAGCGTCCACCAACCAGCGTGGAGGGTGGAATACCACCAGCGGCTGCAGAAAGTGATTGAAAACAGTCACCATCACGCTGAAGTCCATAACTAGTGATGTAGTGCATGGAATTTGTTGAAATTTGAAACAATAAAATTCAGTGTGTCCACACATCATATTAAAAAATCAGCCGATTCGGTCAACAAATAAGAAAGTTCTGAGCTTGCCAAACCGGGCGGGATATGTGAATCAACCTGTATTAGTGCGCATAAAACATACAATGTACATCATAGGCCGGAAAAATCCGAAGGGGGTGTGTGGAGGTACGGGATCCGACAAAATTCCAAAAAACGCCTAAAACGAAAATTTTTTCCCTCCGAGAGGAAGGGGGTGGCGCGAGGGGTATAAACGACCGAGAGGGGTATTGGCCAGCGAGGAGGGGTAAAACCAACAGACAACAGCACGCGGTGCGGCAAGGCAAGCAAAGCAAAGCACTCACCTCACACACGGGCAGACGGACAGAGAAAGCGGGAAGGCACCTGTCAGATGCGCCGGAAAATCGATAGAACACAGCTCGGCCTACTGCAGTCACGGCTAAAACAGGCACCAACTACGTACTGTACACTACGTTACATGCACGTGCACGACTGCGCCATCCTTACTTTCCAACAGCGCCTGGGGGTAGGGGTTAAAGTGGAGGTGGCTACAGAGGGGGATGGTAAGCAAAAAAAAAAAAACCAATCCTGACTAAAATCAAGGATTATGGTTCTTTTTAGCTTAATCCCTTAAAATAAGGTGTTTTAAGCTCAGCAAATTTAAGCACCAATCGCTGAAACCCACTTTTGGAACCAAAAAAGGTCCCTGAAACCCCATTTGGGCATAGTGCTGAAACCTTATTTAGGAGCAGAAAAATCCCCCCAGCCGAAACCAGCTACATTACATGTATGCCCCATACTGATATGCGATCATTAGACTTCTAGGTGGAGGGCTTTCAAATGAAAATATAACGACTATATATGGACGATGTTGAAATTTTTCCAAAAAATATTCGATAATTACCTATATAACATATTAATTAATCACGATCATTAAAATATTGATTTCCGCTTGGGGTCGGTTCCTTAGTTTTCCTTTACCCCAGCTAAACCAGATCCACCTAGCTTGAACCATTCGTGTCCTGTTATCTGAAATATCCTACTGTTATCCGCCACATGACAGATAATTGAGAAGGGCCAACCCGCTCTCAAACCCAACTTTTAGCTTCGATTTTAGGCTTAGGCTTTAGGTTCAGACTTAGGCTTAGGCTAAGGTTCAGGCTAAGACTTAGGCTTAGGTTCAGGCTTACACTTAGGTTCAGGCTGTGTTATTGTACGTGCAATGGCGCGCGCAACCTAAGCTAATGCATGTTGTGAGTTCTTAAATTACCTGTCTGCAATTACAATGCGGCATTCTCTGCCGTGATATTTTTTATATTCATAATGCTTACTGTGTATCGTCACGATATCCGTAATCTTTCTAGGTACCGGTACGGTACCATATAAGGTACCGGTCATACATGAGCATGGTCGGCGGCTCTCAGGGGCGGCCAAGTCTCCGTGCGTAGTTGCCTGGACATAGGTGCAAATTTTGGGCGGGAAATTCAAATTTTGACGGGAAATATTAATTTTTGCCCAAAATTTTGGCTAAAAATACGGAATTTTCGGGTAAAATTAAAAAAAATCAAATCTTCGACAAATATTTACCAAAAAAAACCACTCTTCTGACAGAAACGTTGCAAAAAATCCGAAATTTTTCAGGAAAATTTCAAAAAATTTCGGGTTTGGTGGGTAGTTGCGAAAGTTGATTTCTGTGGCTTAAAAACGCGTCTGAAGGCTCTCTAGAAGCCTCTAGCAACGCTTGGTAGATTTACAGGGTGATTCACATATCCCGCAGGGTTTCGCAAGCTCAGAACTTTTTTGTTTGTGGACCGAGTCTGCTGATTTTTTGAGTATCATATGTGGATATACTTCGCATTTTACTGTTTAAAATTTCAGCTTATTTTATCACGAAATGCCTGAAAACGGGCAATTCTACCGCAGACTGAAATTTCCTGCATTGGCTTGGCCCTAAATACAGTATATTTGTGCGCGATTAGGCTAGTGTTTGAGTGTTGAAAATATTCTTAAACCATAGTGGGTTGACGCTTTATGCATTTATCAACGCAAACCGACATTTTTAGCAGTTGTGGATAGCTTTTTCGGTGAAGGAACGTGCAAAATGCGCTGTGCAGTTTCAATGGACCAAAAGCACTGAGATTGTTCCGCCTGAAAATTGGGATAGAATGCGAGCCTCAAAGAGATAGCAGCATCAGCTGGTGGCATGAATGGCTGATCGAAGAGGGCAGTCTGTCGAAGAAGATTCGGAAAAGCGTCCACCAACCAGCGTGGAGGGTGGAATACCACCAGCGGCTGCAGAAAGCATACATGTAACAGGTCATCCGCTGAAGGGGGAGGGGGGTTGCTGAAATACAGCTAAAAAGTGCTGATTTGCAAGCGATTTTGGCAATTTTTGTGTCTGAAATTGCAAAAATTGCAAAAATTTGCTCAAAAATTTACTTTGCAGAAAAATCGGAGGGGGGTCGGCGAAATCGTCTGGGGGATCCCATCCGGGGGGCTGACCTAAGTCGGGTGGGGGCAGACCCCCTGTTACATGTATGGCAGAAAGTGATTGAAAACAGTGACCACCACGTTGAAGTGCATAACTAGTGACGAAGTGCATGGAATTTGTTGAAATTTGAAACATTAAAATGCGAAATGTGTCCACAGATCATATTAAAAAATCAGCCGATTCGGTCCACAAATAGAAAAGTTCTTAGCTTGCGAAACCTGGCGGGATATGTGAATCACCCTGTATATTTTCGTCCCCCCCGGGCACCCCCCATGCCCATGCATAAGCTGCATAATATGGTACCATCACAGTCGCCGAATGTGGGGGTAACATATATGGTAGCGGTACCATATATGGTGTCGGTACCATAAACGGCGTTAAATGCCTGACTGTATTATTACATAAATTTCTGATTTTGGTAAGTGTATAGTTTCCAGTCGTAAAATCAGGAACGGACCCCAGATTAAAATTAATACTTTTAATGATAATAACTAATTATAAATTAACAAGTTTTATCGATAAATATCGATTATCGACTATTTTTTGGCAAAATTCCAAAATGTCAAAATCATCCAAAATGGTTATCTTATATATCATTTGAAGGCCCTTCGTCTGATGAGTCTAATAATCACTACATCAGCATAGGGCATGCCCCGGGGATCCTGTTTTGCCAAATATAAAAATAACCCCTAGAGGCGCAACAGTATACACCGGACCGGAGGGCCTGTTTTAAAATCATAAAAGTAACCCTAGTTCACGCATCGGTACAGGGCACGCTCCGGAGGGCCTGTTTTAAAAATACATAGAAAAATCTAAGTACATTTATATTTGGAAAACAGGCCCTCCAGAGTGTACCCCATACTGATATTGTAATCATTAAACTCCTTAGGGCTTTCGAATAATATACAGGGTGCGTCAAAAAAAACAACCCAGCAGATTTTTTGCTGTAGCAACCGCAAATCTCAACCGATTTGAATGAATCCTGCTTTAAATGAAAGATAAATAAATTCTTGAACGACTGGTGTAGCTTATATTAAGATGCGCTGCTTAATTCCTGACATAATTGCTTTCAAAGTCAAAACAGAGATTTTGGCAGTGCACAACAGAGATTAAAACAACCAAGCAGATTTTTACTGTAGCAGCCGCAAATCTCAACCGATTTCAGTGAGTCCTATTTTAAATGAAAGATAAATTAATTCTTGAAAGTTTGGTGAAGCTTTTATTAAGATTGATGCTTGGTTCCTGAGATATTTGCACTCAAACTCAAAACAGATTTTGACTATGAACAAGAGCGATTTTTATTATTCTGTTGCACTTCATAATAAAACCGATTCAAATCGGTTGAGATTTGCGGTTGCTACAGCAAAAACTCTGCTGGGTTGTTTTTTTTGACACACCCTGTATAATATGACTATATTCGGACGATTTTGAAATTCTGGAATTTTGCCAAAAAATAATCGATAATTTTGTATAAGATTGAATTGATTAATTGGTGATAGTTATGAACATCAAAAATATTTGTTTTAATCTGTGGTCGGTTCCTGATTTTACGCCCGGAAGCTATACCTACATTTACCCTGATTTTATGCCCGGAAACTAAATTACCACGTTTTCTTCACACCGAGGATACGATAACCGGGCACTGCACGGTTTTTGGTAGGTAGACAATAGGAACGCCAATTAGTCGCATAATTACCTTGCAATCTTCCAATCTATCTGTACTAAATAGGCACAACAGTCTCAGACAAGGACAAAACAAAAAGATAGCTATTATTGCTTTGCGCTACGGCAAAGATTCAAAAACAAACAAAAATACAAAAATGGAATTGACCTCCTCTGCCTTCGCGGTTGCTGATTACGAAATGCTGCAATCGGGCGCCGATGTTATTAAGGCCTTCGACCACACCGCCGTCACTTTTTTTTAAAGTTTACTACAGTCAGGCACTTAACGCCGTTTATGGCACCGACACCATATAAGGTGCCGGTACCATATATGGTACCGGTACCGAGGGTAGTGGTAGTGGTACCATATATGTTACCGGCACTATATATGGTACCACTACCATATACGTATGGTACGAAATCTGAACAGATTGGTACCATATATGGTACCACCACAGACCTCGAACGTGGGGGTACCACATATGGTGCCGGTACCTTATATGGTACCACCACAGGCCCCGAAGGTGGGGGTACCATATATGGTGACGGTACCATATATGGTGCCGGTACCATATATGGTACCACCACAGGCCCCGAAGGTGGGGGTACCATATATGGTGACGGTACCATATATGGTGCCGATACCATACAATGTATATGGTACCACTACCTAGGGTACCGGTACCATAGTAAGTAAGTAAGTAAGTTTATTTCGCCCAAACACAGAAAAGAACGAAATACAAATGTTGGGCGCGGCATACAGACGACCACGTATGGTCTTATGTTGCCGAAGTTAGATCAAACATAGGCAGGCTACTAATTCTTTTTGTAAACAGATTAAGAGAATTCGAATTGACAACTTCACTAGGTAAATTATTCCATAGCCGGATGGTTCTGACTGCGAATGAGAACTTTCTACAATTGAGGTTTTTCTTTAAAACCGGTAGATACAGTTTCTTATCATGACCTCTTGTACGCATGGTTTTAGCCCATTCAAAATAGTCTTCAAAACGCATATCATTCAGTCCGTACACAATTCGGTATACGTACTGTAAGTCAATGATAATACGTCGCGTTTCTAGAGTCTCCAAGTCAAATTTTCGAAGTCGGTCAATATAGAAACCCTGCATTTCATTTTTGTTTAGCCGCAGTGTAAACGACCTCTGGACACTCTCCAAAACCCTAATATCCTTCACTTTAAAAGGATTCCAGACTGGGGTGGCATACTCTAATTTTGGGCGGACGAACGTTTTGTACAATTGAAGCAAAAAATCAGGATTTCTACTACAAAAAGCTGCAAATATCAATTTTGATTTCACTGCAGCCTCTTTTGCAACTTTAAGACAGTGCTTCGAAAAACACAAATTTGAGTTATGGTCCAGTCCAACCAGGACACCAAGATCCCTTACTTCATTAACACTTTCAATTTGATTACCTCTAACTTCATACTGATGTTTAGGATTTGTCCCACCTAAGTGCAAAATATTGCACTTATGCAAGGCAAGTGTAAGCTTTACAGCTTCGCACCAATCTAAAATATTTTCAATACAACCCTTAAATTCGTCCAAATTATATCTTTCTTTTGGAAAATTAATATATATTTTACAATCATCAGCAAACATACGAACTTTTACACTACTGTTATCAAAGAGTTTGGGTAGATCATTTATGTATATCAAAAATAATAATGGCCCCAAACATGATCCTTGCGGAACTCCAGAGGTAACATCAACAGGTCCTGACATTTGTCTGTCGATTATCACTTTTTGTTTGCGTTCACTAAGATAAGCTTTGATCACAACTCATAAATGGTATGGTGTCGGTACCATAGACGGCGTTAAGTGCCTGACAGTATTAGGCTGTCAGGATTACCGGTAACGCGTTTGCTTTGCGCACCTACAGAAGCACGCGTACAAAAAGAAACAGATGTACGTATTAGATTTCTGTATCTTACTGCGCCTACCTGTCTGTACCATCCCTGTTTTGATGCATACCGAAGACTAAAGTCTGTTCAAAAATTATTGGCGATGGGCGGTTTTTGATTTTTTTCTCAAAAATTCTCCTCTAGACCCCCTTATATTTTTATATGAACTTGTAGCCAACGATCAGCGCTACATTACGGAACTATCCATTCTTGTCCTAATTTGCATATTAAGATGCATTTTGCGAGAAAGTCAGCTTTGGTGCCGAAGAGAGGGGGCAAGCAGGGCCATCTCACGGATCTGGCTGATATTTATATCTATTAAAATAGAGCACAGTCGAAGACCAACGGTGCATGCCCGGCCACCAGCAACCCCCTAGAACCGGAGCTACACCCCCTCAAAGTTGGGTCGGCAGCAATTTTCGGGCTCATTTTAATAGCTCTGACACCCTCCATTCAAACGATCACCCTTCATTCGTTTCTTAAGCTAGGATCTCGACTCGCATATGATTTTGTAGCTGGTCCAATGGCCTTTCATTTTCTGGTACTCCCGTTTCCAGATCGTAGCTGGTTACCGAGATATTCGCCGAAAACTGCGAAATTTCGACAAAATGCCCCTCCGTTTTTTTTTCGAAAAATCTTTATAACTTTTTATGCAAAGGCCCTGCCAAGCTAATGTTTTAACAAAAGTTAGGCATGAGTTGGCCAAACAAAATGAGCGCCCCAAAGTGTGCGGTTAGGGGGGGAGGGGGGTGTTTTGGCCTCTCAAAGGTGTTCGAAAAAAATTTTTTTCTGCAAAGCTTAGTTGTTAACATACTGTTATATGCAGTTTTGTGTGCTGAGTTCGAAAATGCATTCAGTTTAGCTAGATTCGCTCTGGATCGGGAGAAATTGGCGTCCAAAGTTGAGACCAACCCTTTTTCTTGACTGGCACTACTCGCTAGTATGACCGTCAACCGCGGCGCAATGCAGTTTTTCTTATGTAATTTTTGCTGCTGATTCCGAAAATAACTTTATTTTTGCTCTACGTTGCCTACTTTTGAAGATATCGGCATTTTTATGATTTGGGAACAAAACGGCTGCACTTGCTATAACATGCTCGTTTGAAAGGTGACTCAATTCAGTCGCATCTAGGGTACAGAGCCATAAAAATTTATATCATCTAATGCAGTTTTTGCCGCTGTTTACGAAAATGACATCTGTTTTTCAATCTGACTGCTCCTGAGCTACTTATGTAACTTTTATGCCCTGGTACTCAGACAATAAGTTATCTGTCAAATCTGGACATAATATGGTATCTATCTGGTGCAGTTTTCTCCGCTGATTCAGAATATTATCATATTTTTGCGCTACGGCCACTCTGTCGCAAGTTATGGACCTCCAAAGTTTCATTAAGAAACATGCCGTGAGAAGCCGTAATCCTAAAATAAATGCTCAGTATTCATGCATTTCGGAAATGAACCTTTTGTCAGTCAATAGTGTACCCGACCTATTTTGACCCGCTGAGTTCAAAAATGGCGTTTGTTTTTCTCTACTGCTGTTCAATTTTGAGATATTACTGATCAAACAAAATTTTCATTAATATTCATGTATCTCCAAAACGAGTAACTATAGATTAAAACAAACGCCATTTTTGAACTCAGCGGGTCAAAATAGGTCGGGTACACTATTGACTGACAAAAGGTTAATTTCAGAAATGCACGAATGCTGAACATTTATTTTAAGATTACAGCTTCTCACGGCATGTTTCTTAATGAAACTTTCGAGGTCCATAACTTGCGACAGAGTGGCCGTAGCGCAAAAATATGATAATATTCTGAATCAGCGGAGAAAACTGCACCAGATAGATACCATATTACGTCCAGATTTAACAGATAACTTATTGTCTGAGTACCAGGGCATAAAAGTTACATAAGTAGCTCAGGAGCAGTCAGATTGAAAAACAGATGTCATTTTCGTAATCAGCGGCAAAAACTGCATTAGATGATATAAATTTTTATGGCTCTGTACCCTAGATGCGACTGAATTGAGTCACCTTTCAAACGAGCATGTTATAGCAAGTGCAGCCGTTTTGTTCCCAAATCATAAAAATGCCGATATCTTCAAAAGTAGGCAACGTAGAGCAAAAATAAAGTTATTTTCGGAATCAGCAGCAAAAATTACATAAGAAAAACTGCATTGCGCCGCGGTTAACGGTCATACTAGCGAGTAGTGCCAGTCAAGAAAAAGGGTTGGTCTCAACTTTGGACGCCAATTTCTCCCGATCCAGAGCGAATCTAGCTGAACTGAATGCATTTTCGAACTCAGCACACAAAACTGCATATAACAGTATGTTAACAACTAAGCTTTGCAGAAAAAAATTTTTTTCGAACACCTTTGAGAGGCCAAAACACCCCCCCTCCCCCCCTAACGCACACTTTGGGGCGCTCATTTTGTTTGGCCAACTCATGCCTAACTTTTGTTAAAACATTAGCTTGGCAGGGCCTTTGCACAAAAAGTTATAAAGATTTTTCGAAAAAAAACGGAGTGGCATTTTGTGGAAATTTCGCAGTTTTCGGCGAATATCTCGGTAACCAGCTACGATCTGGAAACGGGAGTACCAGAAAATGAAAGGCCATTGGGCCAGCTACAAAACCATATGAGAGTCGGGATCCTAGCTTAAGAAACGAATGAAGGGTGATCGTTTGAATGGAGGGTGTCAGAACTATTAAAATGAGCCCGAAAATTGCTGCCGACCCAACTTTGAGGGGGTGTAGCTCCGGTTCTAGGGGGTTGCTGGTGGCCGGGCATGCACCGTTGGTCTTCGACTGTGCTCTATTTTAACAGATATTAATATCAGCCAGATCCGTGAGATGGCCCTGCTTGCCCCCTCAAAGCTGACTTTCTCGCAAAATGCATCTTAACTATGAAAATGGCCAAAAACTAAAATTTGTGCGAGTTGACCCCCTCCAAACGTGCTTGAAATTTGACGCCGATACCAGATTCGGATTCCTCAGAGTCTTGCGGTCTCGAATCATACCACTTTCATGGGTCTACGACGATTTTTAAGCAAGTTACGAGCGATTTCCCGATGGGTACTCGCTCAAAAATCGACCAAAATTTTTGCCCTCCCATAGTAAAACCTACTTAGTGGTGCAAAACGACCTTTTTTACCCGACAGATTTCCAGAAACCACTTTTTCTAGTCAATTCGGACAAGAGAAATTCAGTGGTGCCGTCCGTTTGGGCATCCAACTCTTATGGAGGGTGCTAGAGCCCCCTAAAGCTCTAAACGGCCCAGTTCTGGTGCTTCAAATAGCCATTCAATCGAAGTGCAATATAGCTTCTAGGGGTACCTTTTTGCGCCAAATCCACAGAAGACAAACCGAAAAGCCATTTCTCACTCCTGGCCATGTTTTGGGTACTTTCAGGGAAACACTGAAGCGCTAATTTTGCGCTCAAAAGTGCCCTTTGTTTAAAGTGCTCCACACTAAATTTGCAGGTGCAAAATGGCATTTTCGGTCAGTTAAACGTTTAAAAACCACTGTTTCTTATCAATGTGGGTACGAGGAATTCGACCGGATTCGATACGTGCCCAGTTGCCATTCTTTTAGTTAAATTGAAACCTGAAGACCACAGTGCTGCTTGGGAAATAATCAGAACGTAACAAAGTCAAACGTTATTGCTTTGACCCTGAAATGAAGTTTGGGAAAGAGTTAGCTGAAGGAGTGGAAGACATGGTAATCATTTATGGCACAAAAAATCAGTGGATTTCGGAAGAACAACTAGAAGATGTGAATTACTATACGCGGCGATATCTTCCTCCAGATATGATGAGAAATGTTTTTGGTAGAGACTAGTGTTGGAAAGTCCGGGGTTAAAAAAATAAGTTCAGGTTCAAGTCAAGTCCAACATCGAAATTTCAGGTTCAAGTCCAGGTTCAAGTCCACCATCTAAAAAACCTGGACAATAGGTTCAGGTTCAAGTCCACTGATAATTTCAAGAATTGTTGAAATTTTGTACTGATCGCAACTTTTTCTGAGTTATTTAAGCCTGTCTACTAGTAATGAAAGACGAAAACCACATTTTATGGGGCAGTAGTTTCGTTTTGTCGCATATTCAGTTTGAAAAATCGGTGTAAAACAAGAAATAATGAAAATGTTGTGCAATCCAACCGAAAATTTGACAAATTTTGCCTAAATTTTCACTCAAATTTTGAACCTATTGAGTGAGTCCAGTAAAACGAAACAGGTTCAGGTCCGACTGAAATAAAATAGGTTCAGGTTCAGGTTCAAGTCCACAGATTTCAGGTTAAAAACCTATTAATAAGTCCAGGTTCAAGTCGGACTTGCCAACAGTAGTAGAGACAGCTTCGTTCACACTGAACCTGATGTTGTTGCTAGACAGCCAAACAAATTATCGCTTATCGCTTTCCCGATGTCCCAATTTTCGAACGAACGTACCCCATTTACACCAATGTTTTTTCATTTGACTCCAATGACTCCAGGAGGCCCTAATGACTGCAACAACTTGGAAAATACAACAAACATGCTCTATTCGCCTAATCCGCAAGCTGTTGACTTCAGAGGTAAAATTGTATACAAAACTACAAGATTCACAGGCTGCATTAACACATCTGGCCGCATCAAGTTTCAGTATTCAGACCCAAAATTGAAACTTTGAGCTACAGAGCTGTAAGTTGGTACACTAATACATGCTTATGAGTTATCTTTCTGCTGCAAAGGATTAGTGGATCTGACGCTCCTGTCCTGAGAAATAGCCTTCCGAAAATCGGTCCGCTTAACTATGGGACCAAAATTTCAAAGTCTAATTTCTCGATTCATACTCGGAATTCGGACCTAAAAATTCGGGGTTTTAGAGTACATTTAGACTGCTTTAAGAAACTTTAGTCAAATTTTCGTTATCAGAAAAAAAATTTTCGCTCCCTTTGCGCCCCCCCCTAGCTCGTCTGGAGCCCCCCAACCCCGTTTGGAGTGCGGCCCAACGGCCACGAGTGAGAAATGGCTTTTCGAGGTTGTCTTCTGTGGATTTGTCGCAAAAAGATACCCCTAGAAGCTATATTGCACTTCTATTGAATGGCTATTTGAAGCACCAGAACTGGGCCGTTTAGAGCTTTAGGGGGCTCTAGCACCCTGCACAAGAGTTGGATGCCGAAACGGACGGCACCACTGAATTCCTCGGGTCCGAATTGACTAGAAAAAGTGGTTTCTGGAAATCTGTCGGGTAAAAAAGGTCGTTTTGCACCACTAAGTAGGTTTTACTATGGGAGGGCAAAAATTTTGGTCGATTTTTGAGAGAGTACCCCTCGGGAAATCGCTCGTAACTTGCTTAAAAATCGTCGTAGACCCATGAAAGCGGTTTGATTCGAGACCGCAAGACTCTGAGGAATCCGAATCTGGTATCGGCGTCAAATTTCAAGCACGTTTGGAGGGGGTCAACTCGCACAAATTTTAGTTTTTGGCAATTTTCATAGTTAATATGCAAATTAGGACAAGAATGGATAGTTCCATAATGTAGCGCTGATCGTTGGCTACAAGTTCATATAATTGTCACTGCACGAGAAAGTGGGCCATTTTGCGGGCCATGAGGAAGCAAAGAATTGAATGAGATTGTTGAAAATTTACATGTAGATGTAGTTTTGATAGAAAAGAACGAATTTGAAGTCCGTTTTGCCCTAGCTCTCTTTCTTCGTCTGATATAGAACCCAGTACCTTCCACAGTATGACAAAACTCAATGTTGCTAAACGTAAAATTTAGATACTGAAACATATGTAAAAATACACGCTGAATCTCATGGTGACATCTATTTTTTTGTTTAAACTCGAAAATTCCATTTTTTCGGACTCTGAAATTTTTAAAGCGAAAAAAACTCAAATTTTTGTCGTAGGAAAAGTCGTTTGAATGGCTTAAAAGATGCGCCATTTTGTCCTCTTTTGAATGGTATAAAGATATCTAGGGGTTGAATGGGGTGGACGGGCCACTTTGGCCGTTTGAATGCTCAAAAATCGATCATCTATTTTACTTTTTCTCAAAATAAATGCCTTAGGATTAATTTGTTCAGGTTATATGCACAACACTAATTGCAGAATGACGTTTTCATGTCTCAGATAGTTTAAACAGACCATTTGCTACTGTTTTCACATCTGCATATACAATGTAGGTGTCTCCTTCTGAGGTGCGCCATTTTGAGCATGACTTATGTGTGATACTGTAAGCACTGACTCTTCTGTCAATTTCATGCAGAAAGCAAAAGTTCAATGATTATTTTACATTTCTTTTATATTTTACTTTGTATTGTTTACTCAGTCGGTTTAATAGACATATTTTGAATTTGAACTTAATCGGATCATTAGTTCAAAATATGTGACTGATTGGATAAAGGTGGTTTTTATAAAAATGGTCAAAAATGCCAAATATGTAGTTTTGGTTTTTTGTCTATACAATTTTTTGGTTGTTCAATTTCCACTAAACCAATGTATTTGGTAGAAGACAACGAAATATATCTAATGATGATATCCACAGATTGCTCAAACCAGCTATTCCTGAGAAATAAATGAGCAAGATGGACTAGATTGTACATACGTGTGTATGTTCTGTCTGCAATATAGTACCAAACGATAGGTGGTTTACTCAGTTTTACAGGCAACATTAGCAATATGCGTTCCTGAATTTCTATAAAAACGACTAACTGGCACAAAGATTGGATCTCAAAAAATTGGCAGAGGCTAGCTTTTCTGGTGTGGGCAAGCCCTCAGATTTCTTGTTTTTCCAATTTCTTCTGAAAATGGCCCGATGTTTTTCTAATGTGCGGTTTATTCTACAAGGTTGGTATGTTCAACATTTTGATCCTATCAGGCTGTTGTTTTAGAGATGCGGCTCTTTGAATGCACATGCATTTCATTTGCTAGCAAAAATGACAATAATGAAAACATTGTAGGGCTTCTACAACAACACTGTCAATTGACATTCAAATCTTCACTGAAACTGCTTTTGATCAAAACCTGAAAACTATAATTTTCAGTTAGCAACAGAGTCAAAAATGGCATTTGACGAAACTGTAACTCAGAAACGCTCACCACAGGCCTGAGGTTGTCCCTACTCCCTATTCTATTTTCCGCACACCATTACGTTATTTTCAGGAACATTTGGGTAACTTGAGGTGGGGTTTCTTTCAAGGGCTTGCGCTCATCAAGAAATGCAGCCCCAAAAATATTCATGGAAACAATTTTTGGGTCAATTATTTGCAATTCTGGTGTATTTTCCGCGCATGGTCAACTTGACTTGTTTCTACAATTTACATACTGTAGTGTTGTTGTAGAAGCCCTACAATGTTTTCATTTTTGTCATTTTCTACCTAGCAAATGAAATGCATATGCATTCAAAGAGCCACATCTCATCTCTAAAACAACAACCTGATTGGATCAAAATGTTGAACATATCAACCATGCAGAATATACCACACCACAGAACATCTGGCCATTTCGGGAAGAAATTGGGAAAAGAAGAAATCTGAGGGCTTGCCCAAACCAAAAAAGCCAGCCTCCTCCACTTTTTTGAGATGTAATTGAAAGATTTATACTCAGCCTTTGCATTCCTATTGTCATTGTTTGTTTGTGTAGTCGCAATAAACTCTTCATTTTGATGCCGAGACCGAATTGTTTTGTTTCGTTGTGCAATGCCGAAGTCCAAACTCATTAAACCTCTCCCTCTACTATGTACTTGCCGCCGGAAGCCGAAAGCCACTTGTCTCACTTATAATCTTTGGACCAGTTAGTCGCATTTTTTACAATCAGGAACGAAAATTGCTAATATTGCCTGTAAAACTGAGTAAACCACCTATTATTTGGTATATCAGAACATATTATTTGGTACCATTATTTGGAACCATTATTTGGTATATTATCAGTAAGAACCTATCTACAATCTACACCTTGCTCATTTATTTCTCAGGAATAGCTTGTTTGAGCAATCTGTGGATATCGTCATTAGATATATTTCGTTGTCTTCTACCAAATACATTGGTTTAGTGGAAATTGAACAACCGGTATAGGCAAAAAACCAAAACTACATATTTGGCGTTTTTGACCATTTTTATAAAAACCACCTTTATCCAATCAGTCACATATTTTGAACTAATGATCCGATTAAGTTCAAATTCAAAATATGTCTATTAAACCGACTAAGTAAACAATATAAAGTAAAATATAAAAGAAATGTAAAATAATCATTGAACTTTTGCGTTCTGCATGAAATTGACAGAAGAGTCGGTGCTTACTGTATCACACATAAGTCATGCTCAAAATGGCGCACCTCAGAAGGAGACACCTATATGCAGATGTGAAAACAGTAGCAAATGGTCTGTTTAAACTATCTGAGACATGAAAACGTCATTCTGCAATTAGTGTTATGCATATAACCTGAACAAATTAATCCTAAGGCATTTATTTTGAGAAAAAGTAAAATAGATGATCGATTTTTGAGCATTCATACGGCCAAAGTGGCCCGTCCACCCCATTCAACCCCTAGATATCTTTATACCATTCAAAAGAGGACAAAATGGCGCATCCTTTAAGCCATTCAAACGACTTTTCCTACGACAAAAATTTGAGTTTTTTTCGCTTTAAAAATTTCAGAGTCCGAAAAAATGGAATTTTCGAGTTTAAACAAAAAAATAGATGTCACCATGAGATTTAGCGTGTATTTTTACATATGTTTCAGTATCTAAATTTTACGTTTAGCAACATTGAGTTTTGTCATACTGTGGAAGGTACTGGGTTCTATATCAGACGAAGAAAGAGAGCTAGGGCAAAACGGACTTCAAATTCGTTCTTTTCTATCAAAACTACATCTACATGTAAATTTTCAACAATCTCATTCAATTCTTTGCTTCCTCATGGCCCGCAAAATGGCCATTTTGGCCCGCTTTCTCGTGCAGTGACAAATAAAATTATAAGGGGTCTAGAGGAGAATTTTTGAGAAAAAAATCGAAAACCTCCCATCGCCAATAATTTTTGAACAGACTTTAGTTTTTGTTTCTTTTCCTTCGCTCGGCGCCCACAGTGCTCTCCCGACAGTTGCCAGCGACGGCGCTCGGAATGTACGATAGCAGTAACATGGCTTTTATCGCCTAGAAACTTTAGCACGATTCCCACCATGGCGTACGGGGGTTGGGGTTGCGGTAACTAATTTTATAGCTTTCAAAGCATTTTCAACGAAAGCAGGAAACCGGTACAGTATTTTTGAAACATAAACAGGGATTTTTATAGCTTTTTCCGGTACAGATTAGGTCAACCCCATCTTTAGCCCTGTACCCCAAAAAAGATCAGCAATGGCCACTTCGATCCAAAAAGGGACGATAACCATACATGTAACAGGGGACCAGACTTAGGGCAGACCCCCCAAGACGATTTTTCCGACCCCTCTCCGATTTTTCTGCAAGTGGTTTTTTGAGCAAATTTTTACGATTTTTTGCAATTTCAGACATAAAAATTGCCAAAATCGCCTGTGAAACAGCACTTTTTAGCTGTCTTTCAGCCAGAATTAGCGATTTTTGAGCGTTTTTTAGTGCCCAACCCCTCCCAAAATTGGGTTTCGACCCCTCGGCCGGCGCCAAACCCCCCAACAACCCCACTCCCCCTTTGGCGGTTGACCTGTTACAACGAATAAATGTGCGGACCCAGTTTAAGCAGCAGCACGTTTGAACTGGGTGTGCCAAAAAAAACCAACCCAGCAGATTTTTTACTGTAAAATATTTGCCCTCAAAGTCGAAACAGTGATTTTGGCAATGAACAAGAGTGATTAAAACAACCCAGCAGATTTTTACTTTTGCAACCGTAAATCTAATCCGATTTGAATGAATCGTTTTATTACATGACAGATAGATAGATAAATTTTCGAAAGAATGGTGAAAATTATATCAAGATACTTTGCTTAGTTCCTGAGATACGTATCTATTTGCCCTCAAAGTCGAAACAGATTTTTGCCATGAACAAAACAAACGCGATTCGGTTGCAAATCATAACAATAAAACAGATTAGTACTGCTGGGACCAATTAGACTTTACTGCTGAAGCAACCTAGCGAGTCCATTTATGTCACCAGTAAAACCGCGTGACGTTAGCCCTTCCGATCCGATCCGATGTAGAGAAGGGCCGTAGATGTACGACCCTACGATCAGACCCAGTGGTCCATTTCCCTGCCCCGAGTCAGTAATGGTCATCACGGACGTGTTGCCCTTCTTTCACTGCCAGCCACTCCTAGCCCGGCATGCTGACGTCATGATTCTGTCAGCTCCCGACGGCCGCTGGTGGCCCGTCCGCCAGAGGGCTCCCGGCATAGTTGGTCTCTCAGACAGCTTCTGACGTCGTTGATTTGATCTTCTCCAACGCGGCAATGGCAGATCCAGTTTGTTCCCATTTACCTACTCGCTGTCACCAGCTTTCGGTGGGCCTTTGCTAAGTCTAATTGCAGTCAGACTGGTTTCGAACCCACTACAGCCACCAGGGATGCAGGGGCCGCCGTGACTCAGAGGCAGCGGGCTATGAGCCAATGACGCCACCAGGTTAGACCTTCCGATCCGATGTGCGGCGGGCCTTGCGGCCTACGATTAAACCTATGTGGTCCATTTCGCGACCCCCGTGGTTCATTTCGGATGTTTCCCTTCTATCACTGTCAGCCCCTCTAGCCATGCGGTTGGGCACCAGGTACTAAGAGAGTGCCTGGCGCGTTGACGTCATGGTGATGTCGGCTCCCAACGTCCGCTTGGTGCGCCCCTGGCATGAGAGAGGCTCTCAGGCCTAGTTGGTTTCCATGGACAACTCCTGACGTCATTGATCTTCTCCTCCAACGTGGCATGCTTTGGAGCGGCTTCGGTGCCACACACGACGTCGCGAACTGTGGCTTTGCGGCCTAAACCACTACACCAACTGTGCCTGAACGTTAGCCCTTATTATAGCTGTAGGAATCTGTTTTATTATGAAGTGCAACGGATTAATAAAAAGCGCTCTTGTTTATTACCAAAATTTGTTTTGACCATGAGGCAAATATCTCAGGAACTAAGCAGGGTTTCTTAATAAAAATCTCAACAATCTGTGAAGAATTTATTTGATTTCCATTCAAAAAAGAAGTCATTTAAATCGATTGAGATTCACTGTTGACACAGAAAAAATCTGCTGGGCTGTTTTTTGGAACACACAATCTGTACATACGTATGCGCAAGCAAGAGTTAAATTACACAGAAACTTTATATCTACAACACATAGTAAAAACATACACACGCCTAACATACAGTAGCAGAAACAAACAAACTAGGCGTTATGGCAAAACTGCTTACGAATATTGGCGTCTGCAGTTTTGCGCACCATTTTTTTAATTTTCGCCTGCAAAGCCGCCGTTTCAACAGGCGTTTCGGCGGTCTCTTCCCTCGAGAACGGTAACACTTCATATACAAGTCTCTCACAGTACAATACTTTCTGTTCATCCAACTTTCCCTCCACATGTGAGGTGCGGTTAGCATAGGACCTATTCCAAGCTCTGGGACCAGCGATCGTTTTGTTCTTACGCTCATCCAACGGAATCAGTTCGCACAACAGATACAACAGCAGACGAGCCCTACTGTTTCCTGCCTTAGCTTTTAGTCTCGCCAATATCTTCTCAGACACAGATGTGCGAGGCGAACGAACAGCTGACTCTTCAGATTGGACGTTCTGTCTGCTCTGTCTCTCTCGGTCATTCCGGTTCTCTTCCGCCAGCTCTTTCAGGTAATTCGCGTAGGAGAGTCCAATCTGAGTGCTGGCATCTGAGTCGTTCAGGCTCTGGATATGAAGATCTGCACCTGGAGAATCGGAATGGGAAGAAGGACGTTGTCGGCCTGTCAGTGGACGGGACAGCGGAGAATCTGCGCGGTCTAAACTTAAGCTGAGTAATATTAAGAATGTGCCACTCTGCACTCTACCGCCGGCCGCTCGCAGCAGTATGACCATGCGCTGCAACAAAATTTTGGGAGCGCACCGAATTTCGGTTAGCCTCCCGAAAAACTGTAAGGCGCCGTATTGCTATCGAAACGGATTTTGGCCACTCGCTAGACTTTTTAACAAATTCAGCAGAGTTCTCTCTACCAATAACCAGCCGACACTAAACAGTACAATCAATGCATCTACTTGACATTGACTTAACGAATGTTGACATGTGTACTTTTAATGTGCGCTACTGACAGCAAACCCGACGTATAAAATAAAACAAACATACTTACCCCAAGACAGTTTAGAGACCCCCGACCCGAAAAAATTCAAGTACAAAACGCTATCAAACTGGCTCAGAAATATCACTAAGTTTTTGTGAAATTTTGGACCGCACTCTGGGAAAAACCCCCTCGACCCTCACCTGACGGAACGCCCCTCCCCCCACGCCGGCCCCGACCTGTTACATGTATGGTACACAGTAATATTTTGTGCATTTTGCTTGCTTTTCTACACTGAAATCTTCCATCTGAATCTACTGTAGCACGATATGTGCTGTAGTAAATTACCAGCACTTTTTGTGTGCACTTCTGAGAAAAAAGTAGCGTAGTGGTATCAATAAAAATTCTTGCCTCTATCAAAGATTTTTGGCGATTTGGTAACAGTGTTTAGCGTTATTGCATGGAAGTTAGCAAGTTTCCTTCCAAAAGGAGCGACAAATCAAAAAGTTCCGGGTCCGTTATAAAGGGTGCCGGAACCGGAACTTTTTGATTATCGTCAGGAACCGGAACCGGTTGATCGCTATACAGCAGTAGCAGCCAGGGATAAGGAGAAAAAACAAACAGCTATGAGAAAGGAGGACGCCTACTGCAGAAATCATGCGATACGTTTTCTTTGCAAGCGGTAGACAAACCAGGCATTTTTAGGAAGAAACTCACTTTGGGAGGGACGATCCGTTATGGTAATGTGCAGAAGACTAAGTAACAAAATGTTATTGTCAATTTCGCTCAATATATTTCAGTTTTCTTGCATAAGCTTCGCCGTCCACAGTTGTCAGGGTCAAAAATTCAGAATTTTTAAAAAGCTTTTTAAGGGCACAAAAGATGCAAAATTTGTTGTAAGTGCCTGTACTAAGCACGTCGGAACCCTTTAATACGATTTTAAAAAATTATTTTTTCAAACGGCCAAAAGCTGGTTCGATGGTAATACGGCGCCTAGAGTTTTTCGGGAGAGTGACCGAAATTCACTCGCCCACGCGAAATTATGGTGCAGCGTTGAGCAGAAATCTGGCCTATGTCCGATGGAGGCAGATCCCTGTTACATCTTACATACATGGGCCGTGGCGTGAAGGGGTTTACCCCTCCCTCACGCCGACCAATACCACCCCCTCGGCCGGCCATACACCCTTATTTAAGGCAAAATAGGCGTTTTTTTATCTTTTTCCAAGACTCCCGCCCCGAGGTCTCCATACCCCTCCAGATTTTCCGGTCCATGTATGAAAAATGAGCACCAAAATCAGGCCACAGAAATCTAGTTTTGACGAATCTAATTTTCACCTACTCTAAAAATTTTAAATTCAACCAGGATTTGAACCGGTTGTGCTAGAAAGCCGAGTTTACATCTAAGGTTGAAGTTTCTCGAAGAGCTCAAAAAATGACTAGGCAGTCTCGATTTTGGCTAGCACAGTATTGATGGCTTTATTTGCGAAATTTCAGAGCGATTGACCAAACAACAATACCCAATATATATTGCTTCAACTCTATATTATTATCCAATAAGAAAATTTCCTATTTCTTGGTAGGAAAATTCCCCAAGAAGAGCGTTAAGAGGCACCATACCCGAGTCGCTGACAACATCAACAAGATGAGAGGGTACAGCGGAGACTTCGGCTTGCAAAGCGGATGTGCTGGGCTGTCCGGGGTCCCATTCAGTCATCGAATCCATCTCTTCCCCTCTCTGACTCGAGCTGCCTGTAAAACAAACTCAAGTAAAATCAAATCCAAAGCATCCAATCCAAAGGCAGCCAATCCCATACCTCCAACAGGTAACGCTCAAAAATTGCATTTTTTTGGCTAAGAATCGTGAAAAATCGCACACGGGGGGCCTGATTGGGGTAGGTCAGAACCTGAGGGGGTCAACCCCCTCATCCCTTGCCAATGTCTGGCTGGGGTTCAATAGATTTGTGAACAGGCTCCAAAGCTTAAACTCGGCAAGACCTTTAGAAATCTCCAAGTTTAATTTGAATTTATATTTTTCGCCCAAACGAACAAAACACAAAATTGGGCGCTGCAGACACCCTACGGTCTTTTGCTGCCGAAATATAGTTCTTTCAGTTTAGTACTTATAGCAGGTTATTCAATAAGTTCAAAAATTATAACCAGTCAAATTGCGTTCATACATGGGCTACGGAAACTACAAATTTCTTTACCAAAAGCACTTTCTGAAGCAAAAGCAAAGCTCACCTGCTGCCGAAGATTGCCAGTCAAACTGAGAAACCTCCGACTGCTGTTGACCAGTAAACAAAGGCGAACCAGTGTCCAAATTAAAATCCAAATCCGGCTCC
Source organism: Sabatieria punctata (assembly GCA_030248155.1). Taxonomy (NCBI): domain Eukaryota; kingdom Metazoa; phylum Nematoda; class Chromadorea; order Araeolaimida; family Comesomatidae; genus Sabatieria; species Sabatieria punctata. Next base: position 72,585 of record JASANB010006713.1, read on the forward strand.
TTTTTAATTGCAATCATAATCGGAGGAGACTGCGCCTGTCTTTCACTATCTTTCTCTATAGCAGCGCTGGACACACTGGTCGCTACGTCCCCAGACACACTCGTATTCTGTGCAGCAGAGACGGGGGGACTGCTAGAAACGGTCGGCAGGAAGGCGGCAGATGACTGTCTTGTGGCCAAATTATGAATGGTAGTCTGATAGCTGTGGTCCGGTCTGCCCGGGCCTTTGCTGGCTTCCAACCTAGCTCTTGTTCTGCTCACAAGTTGTTGCAGGTTAGAAGACAGAGTTGAGGGACTGCCGGCAATTTTAGACGCTTCGCTGCGCTTCCAGGACTGCAATAGAAGGCAAGATTTTACTGTTGCCTCAAAAACAGAAACTAAAGTCTGTTCAAAAATTTTGGGTGGTTGAGTGTGATTTTGGTCGTGTGATATTGTAATATGGATCTTTAGAGAATATTGAGTATTGTTTTAGTTGGAGAAGAGGCCTGAAATAAATCGACTTTTTTGGCAGGAATTTTGTGCCGATACAGACTCAGATTCAATTCAGGCATTAAATACTACATATTGGGTCTACGATCATCTAAAGTTACATGATTTTTAACCAAAGCGGTCAAAATTTTGTTTATAGTTAAGAAAAATTATTAAGATCGAACAATGGGGGTTTTTTTTAACAATTTGTTACGGTTTATATTTTTCGGACATGTGATCAGCGGTCAATTGGTTTTGTCTACGATTTGATTTTGAGAATTTATTGATTAGGTGTAATGAATTTCAGAGGATAAACGTATTTGTGTGGCGTGGTATGTATATTTTTTTCGAGACTATATATGTTTCGATTGTTTTGGAGAGAATGATGAGGAGGATGAGATTGTTGTGTGATGGTATAGTAAGAGTAAGTGATTTTAGAGTTAGATTTGATGAAATGGTATTTTTAATTAGTTATGGATGGAAAGTGGGTATGGTTTAGAGAGAGGGGAGAGAGGGGGGGAGGGGAGAGAGAGAGAGGGAGGGGGAGAAGAGAGAAGGGGAGAGAGAAAGGGGGGAGAGGGGGGGAGGATGGGGAGAATGACAATGTGAATATATAGATGGAAGGAATGTTGATTTGAGATTTTTGTTTATATGAGAAAAATTTGATGTTGTGGTGTTAAATGAGTGTAATGGGATGAGTAGACATATATGGTAGTTGAAGTAGGGGATTGATGGTTGACAATGCGGCAAGTGATTTGTCAGCTTAGTATATGAATGAGAGTGTAGGAGATTGATTCACTTAGTGCTACAATAGGGCGCTCCAGTAGGGGGTTTGCCTGCCTTCAGGCGCCACGGCGGGCCGAGTGTCGATACACAACAATTACCGGAGGGGTCACGAATTCCCCGACCTCTCCAGTAATTGCATGCGCCTTATTGCAGCGCAACCTGATTTCTGAGCAACCTAGTGATTTTGTACATTGGCAATTCATGTTATTTTTCGTCTAAGATCTTCAATTATCACGATCACTAAAAGAAGTGCCCAAGATTGGCCGCGTCGTTGGCTCAGTGGGTAGCTCGCTGCCTCTGAGTCACGGCGGCCCCTGCATCCCTAGCGGTTGTAGTGGTTCATCCTCTCGGCGCGGCAAGTTTCTTGCTGCAAAGAGTTGGTCGTCGGCACAACGCTCCACCCAGGCCACCGAAAACTGGTTACAGTGAGTAGGTAAATTGGGAACCAACTGGATCTGCCGTTGCACCGAAAGCCGCTCCAAAAAGCATGCCGCGTTGGAGGGAAGATCAACGACGTCAGGACCTGTCTGAGAAACCAGCAATAAGGCCAATACCGGTTTGGTTACGCCGGGTGGCCGTTGGGAGCTGTCAGCACCATGACGTCACCACGCCAGGCACTCTCTTAGTACCTGGCGCCCAACAGCATGGCTTGAGTGGCTTGGCAGTGAAAGAAGGGCAAACGTCCGAGATGACGATATAAGGGGTAACGAAATGGACCGTGCAGGTCTGATCGTAGGGCTGTACATCGTACGGCCCCCCCCGCCAGATCGGATCGTGCCCAAGATTGCAAGGCATCTGTGAGATGCATCGGGCTTTTTGTATTTGATAAAACCTAGCACAGTTCCACATGCCAGCTTTTTTTCCCTTCTTTCCCTTTATTATGTTGTTGCAGACTTAAGGAATGGGCGGGAGCGACTAAATTACCAAAGACAAATAGAATAGCCCCTCAAGATCACGTTGCATTTTAATTACGCGCATGCGCAATTACAGAAGGAGGTCGGGAAATTAGCGACCCCTCCGGTAATAAAGGTGCTGCGCATCGACACTCAACCGGCCGATGAGTGGCACCTTCGCCCTACTCTTTTATGCATTCTTGATAACATGTTATTGGCACAGGCCCTGCAAATAATTGTATTTAGCGTTAAAAATTCCATTAAAGCTAACACAACACAAATTAGGGACTTCTCGGGAATTTTTTGCTGCTATTATTGAAGTCTTTGCATGACGAAAAACACGAAACTCTGACAATGGAAGTGTACGTACGCTAGCCTAATCCACACTGTAAGCATATTTTGAAAGTCATTTCAAAGTAATACAAGAACTTTTTATAAATTTTGTAAAATAAGCTGAATGTCATGGCTAGAGATGCAGCTGCAAAGAAAAATACCGGATACTGGATAGTGCTTCGGATCTGAAAAATACCGGATTATCCTGTATATACCGAATAATACCGAATTATGGTTGCATCTCTGGTTGTGGCTGTTTTGTCAGTAAAACCTATATCAGAGGCAGATAGGGAGTGAAAAGGGAAAAGAGAAAGCCATTTTCAGTATAACTTGTGAGGGGGGGGGGGGGGGGGGGGGGGGGGGGGGGGGGGGGGGGGGGGGGGGGGGGGGGGGGGGAGGGGGGGGGGGGGGGGGGGGAGGGGGAGGAGTCAGGAGAAGAAGAGTGGAGAAGATAAAGAGGCGATGTTAGAGTTGGAGTCCGGGTGTTCTTTGTTTGGCAGAGGCCATTTTGAGTCAGTTTTGTTGATGTTGTGAGCAAGCACCTTTTCAGGTTTTGGGGAAATGGAGATGATGATGTGACCTCTGCCGATGTAAGCTTCGGCTTGTTATTTTCTTCAGGACGTCAAGATGATTCAGTTGTTGTAGTGCAGTTTGCTCAGTGCAGGTCGGTCCTGTTCTCTTAGATGTGGAAAGAAGCAAGATAAAGAGGCGAAGGAAGAAAGGGAAAGAAGAGAGGAAATTGGAAGAGAAGATAGAAGAGGAGAGTAGGAGGAAGGAAGAAGAAGAAGAAAAGGAGGATGGAAGAGGAAGAGAAAGTATGTTTAGAGGAAGAAGGAAAAAGAGGATGATGAGGAGTATGGTGGTGAGAAGAAGGTGGAAGGTGAAGAGGAGAAAGAGGAGGAAGAGGAGGAGAAAGAGGAGAGTGAGAGGAAGGAGAAGGAGAACGAAAACAAGAGGACAGAGGAGAAGAAGAATAATGTTTCGTTTGAGTTCGCTTCACATGAGATGGCGTTCCATTTCACCAATGACAAGTCAACAGATCCAAGCAAAGGCGCAGAAAGGCCGAAGCATGGTGCGCAAGAGATCGAGTCAGTACGGTGTCAATACAGGGCAGTTTTCCGGAGATGCCGAGTCAACAGAGGCGGAGCAGTTCCCGCAGTTCACTTTCCCTCGATTGTCAGGCACAGCGGCGGCCAGTCGACACTCGTCCAAAGGGGAGTGATGAAGAATTTGATAGTTTTGTGAGTGTTTGTAGTATCGAGTTATCGAGTGGTTGCGTGTGTGTGCGTTTGAGTGTGTTTGTTGTGTTGTGTGTACGACCTTACTAGTAAAGACCTCCACTTTCCTTTCACTTGGTAGACACTTCTGCTTGACTGTTAGCGAATTTTGGCTTTTTGGACCTTTTAATTAGAGCGCGAACTGGTATTGGGGTTTTTGTCCCCCAATACCCAATACTAATTGGGACATGTCAAAATCGAAAAAAATCGATGTTGACCTGAAAAATTAATTTAGAAAAATCGTAAAGGTTGATCGATGATTAAATTTAGGAAGCTGTTTTTGCGTTAATCAACTAAAAGTTAGAAAAGCATAAGAAATTCTACTAAGTAGTACAGAAGTAATTAATTTCCCTGTTCTTATCTAAAATCAAAATTGCACCATTTCTAACAATACAGAATGAACCAGTACCGTAAAAATATGTACCGGGTTGTGTGGTGGTGGTGGTAGATACACACTTTCCGGCCGAGTTAGGATTCGTCGAAAATAAGAAACGACTATGCATTGTTGAGTACTAAAACTGTTAATTACTGCTAATTTTACACTCAGAATGGCTTTTAAACGCTTTCTCAAAGGCTATTTAGGAATTTTCTCGCCTTGGTTGGGCAGTGGCCCAAACAGCCCTCTTAAAATTTGAAACCCAGTGCATAGATTAGATTAATTTGACAGAAAAAAACAAAGAATGAACTGTTAGAATAACCAGCATACCGTAGCATGCCGCTAGATGACAGGAGGGCTGGGCCGATCGACCGGCTCAAGGGCCCTCCCCCTCAAAAAACTTGATAGATCAACTGCGGCCAATTTAGTACGAAAGTTTTGGAGTGATGAAGCATTTACAACGTCTCTAGGTAAGTTGTTCCAAATTGGAACAACTCGACTCGCGAAGAAGTTTTTGCGCAGTTCTAGACGAGTATGCATAACGTATATCTTAAAGTTATGCCCCCTAGTGCCCCTGGTTGGTGCCCAGGTAAAAAAGTCTTCCATCGACAAATCCACCATGCCACTGACCATCTTAAAGACCATAATTAAGTCTCGCACAATTCGACGTTCCTCTAATGATTTCATTTTCAGGAGAGCTAGACGCTTGGGATATGTGTAGCCTGACATCCCTGGCAGGCGCCGGGTAAACAATTTCTGGACCCTCTCAACCAAATCAATATCACCCAGAAAATATGGATTCCAGACCTCAGACGTGTACTCTAGCTTAGACAAAACAAAAGTATTATACATTTGAAAAAGGAAAGGAGTGCTTCTAGTGTGAAAAACCTTGAAAATCAAATTTATTGATTGAAAGCCATTGCCAGCAATTCTTTGACAGTGTGCAGAAAATTTAAAATCAGAAGAAATAGTGACGCCCAGGTCTACTATGTGGGTACATGTAGGGAGAGTGTGTCCACCTAACTCAAACGATGTAGTTGCATTACCGTAACCTAAATGTAATACTGAGCATTTTTGTATGGCTATGTCCAATTGCATTCGTGTTGCCCATGCATAAACACGATTTAAATCATCTCTGAGATTGTAGTTTATGGAACCCCTATCTGTTGCAAAGTAAAGTTTTGCGTCGTCTGCATATAGTTTAAGTTGAGAAGATTGCACTACTGTATGAAGGTCGTTTATGTAAATTAGAAATAACACTGGACCTAACAAGCTACCTTGTGGTACTCCAGAAGTTACAGGCCTTTGCTCAGAAACTTCTCCATCTAAACTAACGTACTGTCGTCGACCGGTCAGGTACGATTTCAGCCAATTTAACAGTTTACCAGAAACACCAACATATCTTAATTTACAGAGCAGCTTTGAGTGGGAGACACTATCGAATGCTTTTGCTATGTCTAAATACAGTATAGATAAAAAAAATGTCCCATCGCTTTTTCGGCCTTCACTCGAACGTTTCGTTCTCAGTCACTTCTTTATCGATTTGGCTCAAATTTTCAGCAAAAATTAATAACATGGTTGGCTAAATATTCTGCAAGTTTGGTGCCAAAATTCCGACTCATACTGGTTTTATGACCCGAAAACTAGGAATGAAGGTGGTCCGCGCAAATTTATTTTTTTTCGGTAATACAAGGAGTACAGTCCTGAAACTTGCAGGAATGATCGGTGTTGCTATTGGGCATAACATACTAAGCGGGCAGCCCTGTAGCTCAAAGGGCACTAAAATGGGGGAATTTCAAAAACATGAGTGAAAATCCCATAGTTAAGAAATCTGCACCTTCTAGAATCAAAGCACTGAATCTGTTGTTAATCAACATAGATTGTAGCAGGAAGTTCGACAAATAAATGAACCTGATATTTAAGCTCTGTTCCACACCATAGTAACCATCCCTGCAGCGTTTTTTGAAAATTGAAAATCTTTAGAATCGTCATTTTGCCGGTCTTACGAAGAGAAGTCGTATTTCGTCATGTTTTTGAAATTCCCCCATTTTAGTGCCCTTTGAGCTACAGGGCTGCCCGCGTAGTATGTTATGCCCAATAGCAACACCAATCATTCCTGCAGGTTTCAGGCCTATACTCCTTGTATTACCGAAAAAAAATAAATTTGCGTGGACCACCCTCATTCCTAGTTTTCGGGTCATAAAACCAGTATGAGTCGGAATTTTGGCACCAAACTTGCAGAATATTTAGCCAACCATGTTGTTAATTTTTGCTGAAAATTTGAGCCAAATTGGTAAAGAAATGACTGAGAACGAAACGTTTGAGTGAAGGCCGAAAAAGCGATGGGACATTTTTTTTATCTATACTGTATATCACATCAACCGTTTTTTTGGCATCTAATGACTTCGACCAGTCATTTAGACAAGACAAAAGTTGAGTTACAGTAGACCTTTTGCTCAAAAAACCATGTTGCTCATCTGAGATAACATTATTGGTTTTTAGGAAATGCACTAACGTTTCCCTAATTATAGATTCGAAAACTTTGCTGGATGCATTTAAAAGACTAATCGGTCTATAATTTGTAACACTGGCGCGAGCGCCCTTTTTGTGGAGTGGCATTACTTTGGAAGTTTTCCAGGCGGACGGTCAGGTACCTGACGCAAAAGACAAAAAGACAGACATAAGATGTTGACTGCATCATTGAAATTACCTGTTCACTGAAATGCAATCTCTGGCGCTGTTATGCAAGTATTGGGTATTGAGGTCTCAAGTATTGGTATTGGGGTATTGGGTTTTTCAGGTATTGTTCGCACTCTACTTTTAACAGGAGTTTATGCTAAAAAACACTGTTATTAACATTATACTAACAGTGTCAATAACATGGCTGAATTTTCAACAGCAAAAATGATACAATTCTGTTACCATGCGTAGCAGCTGATTTTTTTTAATTATTACTGCAGACGCTTTATTTCTTATTTCGTAGTGTGAACTGGGATTCAGCTTATTTCTCCCGACAGCCTTTAGTAAAATTAAATTCATTCAAACAAATAAATAGCCTAAATTTTACGGTAAACTGAAGGAACGCCAATTTATTAGCACATTTTTCAACTTTGAAAATAACGGCCCGCCCAAGTTTTAGGATATGCCGATAGATTCCGGATAGGCAGCCAGACTTTGTGTCCAGGGATGCAATTGGCATCCGGTATATTATTTGGTATTTTTTGAGAAATGGTATTATTTGGTATTTTTGTATACCATATAATACCGGATAATTCCAAATAGTTTAAATAACAGAATTACTTGGACTTTCAACTAATAATTCAGCTTATTTTATTTTGCAATCGTGGTATGTTTTACAACATTTGAGTTCATTTTCCTCTTTATTTTCTTGCTTAAGACGGTAACAAAATGGATTAGAACTGTTTATATAGCTATAATCTTAGCACAAAATTCTTAAAATTGATGTTTGAACTGAATGTTCCACTTTTGTTCAAACTTCTTAACCTGGGCTGTGTGTACCATCGGAGATGTATGACTGAAAAGTCCCATTTGACTAGCCTCAGCTTACAGACATGTGAACATAAGCTTCAGCTCGTTATAGAGCTTCTTAAAATTCCTTTTCCAGTAGTGCAGGGGTTACCCTAACGTGGTAAAGCTTGATTTGGGTCAGGAAATCAGAGAGATAATCGTTTGGTCTAGTTCAGATTGTTTATAAATTATTTTGAAACTATTTGGTATTATTTGGTTCAGAAATACCATTCACTATTAAATATTTGGTTTGCAACCCTACTTACTTGTGTCTCTTCCTTCCTGCTCTATAGCAGTTGGCTACTCCTAGTCCGAAAGGACGAAAAGTTACAACAAAGATTCTGCACCAATGCCGCATACATAATTCAATTCCAGAGTAGATTGTCTGACTTACATCAAAGAACATTTGAAGCATGGCGAACAAGCTGGTCAGCTTGCCGTTCATCTCAGCAACGTGGGTGGTCATTTCGTGCAGGGCAGCACACTGCAGTGGACTAGCGCACCAGCCCACTGACGTCATCCTACTCTCTCTCTTCTGTATCGGTAATATCGAATCGGCGCAAAGTTAATCGGCGCAAAGCGCAAAGTGGCGCAAATTTTTCAGTGGTTGCGTGAACATCTAAGATACTGTAGCCCGCGAAATTTAAATTCTCTCGTCCGTCCTTTCTTAATTTGTCGTTCCATAAATGATGATTGTCTCAGGACCATTTCTCATTCGCAATATGCACTGTATTTAACCTTCAAGGACTCAAGTTAATACGTTAATTATTTTATTAATTACTATTAATTGTTGTTAATTACTCAAGTTAATATTTCAAGTTTAATACCACTCTGGAATCCATAAGTTTCGTTGCCCACATCAGCGTGGGGAAATGGGCGAGAATAACTTCAGATACATTAGCTCCACCCATTTCCGTCCTAGAGGAACGGCTTTTTAACATTTTTAAATGAAATAAAGATGAACGAAACGGTACCGTTCGTTGAAGATGAAGTCGGCGTCGATCATAATTATGCTGGGACCGTGACTAGCACGCCTAACAAAGCTACTGCGGCAACAACGTAAGTGTGGTTTTCATAAGTTAGTAAAAGTTAACAATCTCGGTTCCCGGTCTAATCATAGCAAATTCGGGCGGTCCTAAATTGCCCGGATTAATAAGGCAGAGCCGTACATGAAAAATGGTTTGCAAATTTTACAGCTCATTTTGGTATTCGTATTCGTAGCCAAGAGAGAACTCAGAGTGACAGGCGCGCGGATCGCTATTACTGACTAGACTATACGACCAATAAAACAGAACAGCGAACGATGTGCTGTGAATACGCCTTGGAAATTGTTTTGAAGTTAAAGAATGCAACTCGTTTGCTAGCAATGTTTGATTTCCTTGATTCTCCAGCGGTACGCCCGGGGGATCAAAAACCCCCGCCCCCCCAAAGAAAACCACCACACACAAAACACACAAAAAAAAAAAAATCACTAAATAAAAAAAAAAAAAGCGCGCCCCGCCGCACCGCTCTCTTGTGCTCCCTGTGAGTGTTAAAAAATAAAAAATAATAAAAAAATAATATTTCCATTCCTTCCCCACCCCGCAATTATTTTCTTTGCTGTCCCTTCCCACCCCCCAACAAAAACACACCACCACCCCCCAGACGGCGGCCTACCGGGGCCCGGGGGGGACGAGGACAAAAAAAAAAAAAAACTCCACAAGCCCACGCCCCCACACCCCCCCCAACCCCAATAAAACCCACAAAAAAAAAACCACCGACCCCCCCCCCACCCCCCCCCCCCCCACACCCAAAATACCCACAAAAATTTTATAAAAAATTTTTTTATTAAAAATTTTTTGTGTCGGAAAATTGTTTTAAGAAAATTTTTTGTTTAAATTTTATTTTTAAATTTTAAATTTTATAATAAAATTAAAAATTTTCAAACAAATTTTATTATTATTTGGCAAAATTTAACTAAAAAACAAAAATCTCCCCCCCAAACCCCCACCCCCCCCCCCACCCCCCGCCGCCCCCCCCCCCCCCCCCCCCCCGCCCCCGCGCGCACAATATTTATATAACATAATATAAACCCCCCACCCCCCCCCCCCCCACAAACTACCAAATAACCAAAAAACAAACAAAACCAACCAACCACCCAACACCACCACATCACACGTCCGGGCGGGAACCTACTTACATATAACACATAAACACAAATATAACACTCTCCCCCCGCTCCCTTCCTGGGCCCCCTCCCTTCCCCTCGCCCCTATATCATATATCATATTAACATATTACATTATTTAAAATATAACATTTAATCCCCCCCCGGCCCCAACCACAACAACAACAACACACCCCCCCCCCTGGCCTCCAAACCCCCAAAAAGAACCAAACGACACACAAACTCCCCCCCCAAATGGTAGGGACCGGCAACGGCGGCCATTTTTGCGCCGTACCGCGTGCCTAATTTTCTTCGCGCGTTTTCACCACATTGGTGTCGCGGCGGTCAAAATCATCTTTTTTTAAAAAATGCGGCTAGAAAAGCGCGTTCTTTTTTTATGGTTATTTGTTTTGATTATTTTAACATAACTATTCACCCAAATCGCCTTGGTATACGCTAAGCTGCGGTTGTTTTTGGCTAAAATAAGCGGAAAAACAGCGTCAGTGTAAAAAAAGTTTATGATCTCAAAAGGTGCGCCCGACGGTAATAAAGAGGCATTGATCATCTTTCGTTTGAGCCATTTTTTTCGGCATCGATGCAGCCAAAGATCCCGGAAATCAGATTGAAATTTTACATGGTTAAGCATAGGCGGAATTGGTATTTTTTCAGAAAACGAAAGTTTGCTCTTAAACAAAGAACAAATAAAAAAGGTGCGCCCGCTTAAATTTTAGTTTGGGTGTTGCTCTTACTCAAATGACTGAGCATTGGTCTCCTAGGTCCGCCAAAGATCCCGGAAATTGGGTTAAAGTTGATGAGGTCGTTAAAATTAGGGGGTATCGAATACGAACGTATTGGGGATCCTGAGCAGCCCAAAGCCAATGGTTTTAATTTTGCTTCTTTACATTCCTTCAGTAGTTTTGCGTCTCTGCTAATCAATATAAGGTGAATCTTGCTCAGGCTTAACGTGTGTAGTCAATAAATATGGTACAAAAGCGGAAAAAACCTGTAATCGCTTATTCGAGTTAACTTCATATAATTCGTTTTCATTCATATGTCAGTGGAATTTCTTCAAATTTTCAGCATTTATTCATAAGTATGATAGATATGTTTTGCCCAAATTTGAGTTGCATGTTCCAACGCAAACAGGCACAGAAGGTAGTCCAGTAACGAACGAAAGTCGGAATTTCTCACCAAAGTACAAACCCCCCTCACCCCCGGCCCATGTATGTTTGGAGGGAAGGCGGAAGGGAAGGGTTGGGGTGTCTGAGCCCAAATTCGGAGTGTGGAGTGCTAAAAACGCTCAAAAACAGCAATTTTGTGCTACAAATCGTATAAAAAGGCTGATTATGCCTCGGGTACCACTTGCAGCTAAAAAGCGCTGTTTTACAAACAATTTTAGTGTCTGAAACTGTAAAAAAAAATTGAGCCAGAAACATCGGAGAGGGAGAGTGGAAAAGATCGTTTTGGTGGGGTACTCCCCTATCTGGGGGGGGGGTTGTCCCAAGTCAGTGGGAGCGTGGGAGGGGAGCAGAACCCCAGCCCCGCTGTGACATGTACAAATGTACCTGGAAAACACAGGAATACCAGTTCACACTCTACTATTCAGTTCTAGTTGTTCGAGCTACCAAGGTGTTTGGGCTTAGGTGTAGCTGGGGGGGGGAACAGGGAAGGTCACAAATGGACTATATATTAATTAATTAACTTTCTTATCACTATACGACTCCGGAACGTGCCCTATACTGATGCGTACGCCTTGGGGTATTTTTATATTTGGAAAACAGGCCCTTAGGAGCGTGCCCTGTACAGGCTTAGGCTAAGGCTTAGGCTAAGGCTTAGGGAGCGTGCCCTATACCGATGCGTCCCCTAGGGGTACTTTTATGTTATTAAAACAGGCCTTCCGGAGCGGGCCCTATACTGATGCGTCCCCTAGGGGTATTTTTATATTTGGAAAACAGGCCCTCCAGCATACATGGGCCGGGGGGTAAGGGGGGTTTACCCCCTCGCCGGCCAATACCCGCCTCGGCCGTCCATACATACATACTCCATACCCCCCTCGCCGGCCCCCCCGAGGTCTCCAGACCCCCCTACCCCCCTCCGGATTTTTCTGGCCCATGGATGCCCAGAGCGTGCGTATACTGATGTGTCCCCTAGGGGTATTTTTATATTTGGAAAACAGGCCCTCCAGAGCGTGCCTATACTTTTGCGTCTCTAGTGGTACTTTTATATTTGGCAAAACAGGCCCCCCGGGGCGTTCCCTATGCTGATGTAGTGATCACTAGACTCGCCAGGCGAAGGGCTTTCAAATGATATATAACATGACCGTTTTGGACGATTTTGAAATTTTGGAATATTGCCAAAAAATAATCGATTATCTATATTTATCGATAAAACTTGTTAATTTATAATTAACAATGGTCATTAAAAACATTAATTTCTGTTTGCGATCGGTTCCTGATTTCCGCCCCCGCAGCTACACCTGGTTCGGTGTTTGTTCGGTATATAAAGGTGGTAGACGCAGTCCTACAGTCTTGGTATATAAAAAATGTAAAAGAAAATCGCATTGCGATTAGAATGACACCGGTCCCATCAAAATCGGCGCAGGGGTTTACGAGTGACAGTCTGATAAAGTACATCCGTCATATCGGTATGCACGTTGCGGTCAACTTTCTAGGAAGAAAAGGTGGCACGCTGGGTGACGCAGTTAAACGGTCATAACTGGCTTAATATCCGGCCAATTCCGTTCCGGTTTGTTTTGTTAGACTGTATAAAGTGTGCTCTTTTCAATTCTGAAGCCCAATTTCGCCTAGGGGCATTTTGAATTTTCGCGTGCCGGTCCCTACAAATGGTATAAAAAATATCAAATACCAAATAGTGAATGGTATTTTCTGAACAATAATACCAAACAGTTTTCAAAATGGGTCATAAGAGGTGTAAATCAAAAAAAATTTTTTTTTTCTTGTTTTGAAATAAGTTCCCCTTTGGTTCCTGGGGGGGGGGAGGGGGGTTTAAGATTTTATGATGTGGTGAATCTTGTTTGGTGTGTGGGGGGGGGGGGGGAATGTTTTTTTATTCTGGCAGGGAGGGGGGGGGGGGAGGAAGAAGAAAAAAGATGAATAAAAAAAAAAATTATTATTAGGGTGGGTTTGGGTTATGTATATATTTATATTTTTTTTTTTTTGTTTTTTTTGTAAAAAAAAAGAAAAAAAATTTTTTTCTGGTGTTGTGTGTGGTGTTGTTGTTTTTTTTGTTTTTTTTTTTATTATGGTGGGGAGAAGTTTTTGTTTGATTTTTCTTTTTTTGATTTTTCTTTTATTTTGGGGGGGGTTTGGGGGGAAAAAAAAAGAGGATAATTGGTAAAAAGGGGTGGTTTTGTTTTTGTGTTTTTATTTTTTTTTGGTTTTTTTTTTTGGGGGGGTGGGGGGGGGTTGTGGTTTAGTATGTAAAAAAAAGAGAGGCAAGGAATTAAGTGTAGTGGTTATAGTGGGGAAATGATTGGGGGAGACGACCAAAAATGTGTGCATTTTTTGAGACACCCAGTACGTTTTGAATGGTATTGTTTTGAAAATGTTATTATCTTTCTATCAAACCAAACGACTGCAAGTTGTAGGGTTTAACATCGGCATCTAATTAAAAGAGGCGAAACCATCCAGTATTAAGTGAACTAGGCCAATCAGTTCACACTAACTAACCCATCTATTATAATGGTCAAATGCATGACTGTACTTCTTTTGCTGCTCGCGGTCATCATCATCTCAATGTTTATAGCTATTTGCACAGTAACTGTTCTCTCAGTGTTCGAAAACGATGCTTCAAGTACAAATGATCGATCGCTAGAAAAGGAATGCAAAGAAAATAAAAAGCTGTTCGATGATTACTCCTATCTTAGCTCTCTTCCCTACCAACGGATTCTATTAATGGGCGGTTTGAATAACCTGCAAACCATGGAGCACATATTTCCTGATCAACCAAGCTACAACAAACAACTGAACACGCCCACTGCCTACTCATTGGTTAGATCTCCAACTACAGCCAGTGAGCACAGCTCTGGAGTGGTGCTGATGTCATTCTATAACGTATTCGACTCATTCCTGGTAGTCTATGATCCTTTTCGAAACGCATGGTTTGAACAGACTTTGCCGAAAAATATTCGGCTAAAGCATGCAGTTTCGACAATGCTTGATGACAAGTATATCGTTTGTATTCGGCAAGGCAGCTTTGGAATTAATTGTGCAGCATTCGATTTGAGAGATCAACGCTGGACTCCAGCTGGTAGGTAGACTAAAATTTCAGGTAAGCCCAGGTCATACATACATGTAACAGGTCATCTGCCGAAGGGCGAGGGGGTTGGGTCTGGCGCCGGCCCGGGATTCTGAACCACAATTCTAGGGAAGGGGTTAGGCACAAAAACACTCAAAATCGCAAAAAATCGCTAATTTGGGCTCAACTACAGCTTATAAGTGCTGTTATACAGGCGATTTTGGAAATTTTTGTGTCTTAAATTTTAAAAAATCACGAAACTTTGCTCAAATAATTAGTTGGCAGAAAATCGGAGGGGGGTCTGGAAAATCGTTTCGGGGTGGGGGGGGGGAATCTCCATCCCGGGGGTCTGGCCTAAGTCGGGTGGGAGGGAGACCTGAGCCTCAGGACTCCTGTTACATGTATCTTCCAGGTTCAGGTATCTGCAAAATTCAATTTCAGGTTCAATTACATTATTCAAAAGTACCCAGATGTCAGATTCAGATACTGTTGTTTGGTATTGGATTTTCAGAATGTGTATGTGTACACCTTCACTGGCAAATGTGTATGGTAATTTGTGTATACACATGCATAAAGACAATGTGTATTTTTGTGTATGTGTATTATGCTGAAAATACAAATTGTTGGACAAGTTATGAGTCATTCCTACCAGAAAAATCAGATCTTTCGCAGCCCAATGTTTAGAACCTTGAATAGCTTTAAAATTCAGTTGCCTACTAGGGTCATTTCAAAGCTTTAAGAAGATATCTATGAATGTGCTTTATGAATGTGTACACACATTAAAAAACATTGTGTATTTTTGTGTATGGTAAGTGTGTTTACACAAAAAACAGTAGGTTCAGGTACTCGAAAATAAGATCGATAATGCAGTACCTGCTATTGAATTGAAACCCATGCAGTACCTGCTATCGAAACCCATTGAGGTTTCGCATAAAACAGACTGCCATAATTGAGTTGACTCAAAATTGATGATTTTAATGAATACCAGTACCTAACCTACAAATACATATAAAGTTAGGAAATTTGAAGAAAATCTTGGTTTTTGCCTCTCAGAAATTTCGCACTCAATTTTGCTTCAACAAAATACAAAAAAGTCAACGTACGTACTGTACGTACGCGTACGCCATACTATTCTTTTGCTAATACAGTCAGGCACTTAACGCCGTTTATGGTAACGACACCATATAGGGTGCCGGTACCATATATGGTACCGGTACCGAGGGTAGTGGCACCATATATGGTACCGGCACCATATATGGTGCCCCCACGTTCGGCGACTGTGGTGGTACCATATATGGTACCCCTACCCATGGCCATGCGTGCCGGTACCATGTATGGTGACGGTGCCATATATGGTGTCGGTACCATAAACGGCGTTAAGTGCCTGACTGTGGCTATGTGGATATAGTAAACTAACCTTATAATTGAGAGGAGGAGGCAATCTTATCAATGTCCGTTCACTCGTGTAAGCGAGAATGATTCCTAGTGGCAATATTTTCGATAATTTGGGCTAAACTGGAGCACTTAAGCACAGGACAGGAGTTTTTTAGGACAGGAGTTTGAGGCGTTATTCGAAGTTTCTGTATTTTGGATGAAAACAAGAGGGCATCTTTCCGTCCATTGCTTTTTCACACACAAGAAATACCTGAAAAGTAGGTACCGACCTAGTAGGTGTGGTCAGATAGTACTTTTATTTTCTTCAAGTAGGTTCAGGTTCACAAATTTCAGGTATATACTCAGGTTTCAGGTTCAGGTCAGGTCTACCAACCAGTTGTAGATTCGACCCACAATGGCAGTATTTTGATACCGTTTGGAATGGTGGCGTACAGTTTGGACTTGTACCTTATAAGTTATTTGGCGCGCACTACGGTGGCTCATATGATTAATCTACATTGGCTCAAGCGAGGTAAGCATGATGTTTGTGTTTTGTGATAATTTCTCTGCTCTACTAGGTACCGGAGTTTTCCACTTAGTATCCCAGGGGATATAACACGGAAAATCACGTTTCTGAGTGAAAACATTGCCGCCAGTTAATATCCCAGGGATATTAACTGGACAAAGCCATGGGATATTAACTGAAACAGCATGGGATTTTAACCGGAACAATGTTTTATCATAGATACACAGTATGCATGTGTGAAGAATTATTACAAATATGACATAAACATTGCCGCCAAGTAATATCCCATGGGATATAAAGCGGAAGAAGGGTCCATGTAATATCCCAGTGGGATATTAAGTGGGGTGGGATAGTAAGTGGAACTGGAAATCTCCGGTACGATCTGCGATGCGATCTGACAGGGGACCAAAGTCCTACGTACTGCAGTTTTCCACCTATAAGACCCCTCCGGTTATAAGACCCGGGTCATATAACTGTGGTTTTCTCCGATTGTAAGACCCGGGGGTCTTATAGCAGGTGGTCAGAAAGCAGGGTCTGTCAGAAAGCATTTTCCAGTTTTCGTGCTTATTTTTACCAGATAACTAACTAATGAATCAGTAGTGTTTTTACTGACATCGTTGAGAAATCATTCAAAAACCTACGTAATCTTGACGAAATGTTTTATTGAAATGGTTTAGGTACGTGTTATAAGAATATTGCAGCTGCCAACTTACCTAAATGTTCAAAAATCATGTTTGAAATGAAACTCTATACTTTAAAGACTTAAACGTATAGTCAGTTGTTGCAAAGATCAAAACCAGTAGCACTTTATAAGCGTCTATGCAGAAAATCTAGTTTTACCTGCAAAATACAGATTTTCCACTTACAAGACTCGGGGTCTTTTAAGTGGTGCAAAAATGTGTCCCCAAATTTGGGCATTTTCCGGTTATAAGAGCCGGTCTTGTAGGTGGAAAACTCCGGTACGATCATCAGAGTTATTTCACAACCCCGTTTCTTGTATGCTCACTAGGGTACGCAGCGCATCGCATCGCCCTTCTTTCACTTTCCAGCCACTACAGTTAGCTTCTTTTGATTGCACTGCAGGTGGCTTGTCCCCATTTCACCTAATTCGATATCAGTGAGTTGTCTCTCTTATTAGGAGATCAACACTGGATTAAGCTGGCATCACCACCATTGGTGCTGTTGGATGGCGGATTCACGGTCTGGAATGATAAGTTGCTGTACTGTGGTGGACAGCTCGGCAACACTAAAAAACTTACATTGACAAACCGATGTCTAAGTTTTCTATTCAGGTAACGCTTCTAACATTAAATGTGGTTTAAGGACAGACAGGCACAGTTGGTGTAGTGGTTTAGGCCGCAAAGCCACTGTGCGCGATGTCATGCGCTCATCCTCTCGGCGCAGCAAGTTTCTTGCCGCAAAGAGTTGGTGGTCGGCACAAAGCTCCACCCATGCCACCGAAAGCTGGTGAACCAGCTAGTAGGTAAAATGGCAACCGACTACATCTGCGACGTTGGAGGAGAAGATCAATGACGTCAGGAGTTGTCCATAGAAACCGACTAGGCTAAGGTGGCCTCTCTCACACCAGGGGCGCACCAAGCGGACGTTGGGAGCTGACATCACCGTGACGTCAACGCGCCAGGCACTCTCTTAGTACCTGGCGCCCAGCAGCATGGCTAGAGTGGCTGGCAGTGATAGAAGGGAAACGTCTGAGATGACGAACCACGGGGGTCGCGAAATGAACCACATGGATCGTAGCGTAAGACACATCGGATCGGATTGGAGAGACAGTTAGGTTTGAAAGTGTTCGACTCCAAGCAAATAAACAGCATCTTTTGATTCTGAGAGTGCAGCAGTCAAAAATGGACTGAATTTGCACCGATGATGCGAGCTCGACAAGCTCAGCAGATGGTGGTGTTCAACGGACGACTGCTGGCGGTGGGAGGCTCTGCAGATGATCTGTTGCCGATTTCGCGAGAGGTGGAAGAGTATGACGAAGAGCTAGGCGGTTGGAAAATCTTGAATCTTACCACTTATACCGGTCGCAAATATGCCTTTGTAGTGGCTGTACACTGAGCTAAGTACTGTTGTTATAAAAATATGCACCTACTGCGGTTATTGAAGATGAAAACTTTTACTATCAACAACAAAACAGACTGGTATAAATAGTCACCCCAGTCCTATTCTTCTTTAGCCAAGTAGACAGAGAAAGCGTCATCCAATAGGAGTCGGTGGGCTGTGCTGAATAGCCAGAAGCTGACACAGCTGACCAATGAGATTGAAGCTCTGGCAGTGGGCGGATCGGCTGCAAGCCATGGCACACACTGCTCAGTGGGTGGTCTGCAATGACACACGATTTAAGAGTAGGTGTCTGAGCCAGGCGACCCTTGCTAGCGGCCCCAAGCGGAATTGAGCGCAGTTTCTGTGGAGGTGGCAGCTTCGAATTTGGGTCCAACTGAATCTTATGCTTGAACTCTGGAATTTCTCCAATGTCTGACATCTTGAGATTCTGTGTCTGCTGTAGAAGTGACAACAGTCCGTCCAGCCTTCTTCCATGAGACGGTCTGACTTCGCAGTCAGTGCATGAATACCGCAACTGCCCAGGAATTGCAGAGAGGCAAAGTCACAGATGTCCTCAGCTCTCCTTTGAGACTGATCACCCGTTGTGCCGTTTGCGGTGCAATTTTCCATCAATTGCATTTTTATGCTTTGCAGCGCAGCATCGAAGTCAGGATAGCTTCTCTTGTGTTGTGACCATTGGTCAGCTCATCAGCCATAGTTGCACAATTTACCCTCACCGTCTGCGGCATTTTCTCGTCTGAATGCTTCAATTGGTGAATCATGTTCCTATCCTGACAAGATGGGAAAAGTTTAAGAATACAAAAAATTGGCTTACTTTTAACAATTCCTTAAACAATGTTTGTAGAGTTTTAATTATCAATAATAATTAACGACAAGAAGAACTAGCTTTCAGAAGGCTGAGCGATTAAGAAGTGTATCAAAATTTGGGATCAGGTGTAGCTGGGGGAGGAATCAGGAACCGATCCCAAACAGAAATTAATGTGTTTAATGATCATAATTAATTATATATTAACGAGTTCTATTGATAAATATCGATTCTCGATTATTTTTTGCAAAATTCCAAAATTTCGAAATCGTCCAAAATGGTTATGTGATATATCATTTCAAAGCCCTTTGCCTGGCGAGTCTAATGATCGCTACATCAGCATAGGGCAAGCTCCGGGGGGGCCTGTTCTGCCAAATATAAATGTACCCCTAGAGACGCATCAGTATAGGCACTTTCCGGAGGGCCTGTTTTCCAAACAAAATAATAAAAAATACCCCTAGAGTGACGCATCAGTATAAGCACGCTCTGGAGGGCCTGATTTCCAAATTTAAAAATACCCCTAGTGGGACGCATCAGTATAGGCACGCTCCGCAGGGCAGGGCCTGTTTTCCAAATATATAAATACCTCTAGGGGGACGCATCAGTATAGGGCACGCTCCGGAGGGCCTGTTTTAAAACATAAAAGTACCCCTAGGGGACGCATCGGTATAGGCATGCTCCGGAGGGCCTGTTTTCCAAATATAAAAATACCCCTGGAGACGCATCAGTATAGGGCACGCTCCAGAGGACCAATTTTCCTAATTTAAAAATACCTCTAGGGGACGCATCAATATAGGGCACGTTCCGGAGTCGTATAGTCATATGAAAGTTAATTAATTAATATAGGTATAGTCCATTTCTGACGTTCCCTGATTTCACCCCCTCCAGCTACAACTAACCCAAAATTTGAATTTAGCGCACTACCGTTGACTTGCGGCGCCGTTCGGTATACCGTAATGTGCGGCTCGCACCGCTCGTGCAGATTATAGTTTGCCCTTTGTGCTGTTGTTGGGTGCGTCGTTTGTATCTCCCCGATCAAAGTCGACCATTCTTTAGGCGGTCGGTACCAAAGTAGTCTAAATGCAATTTCAGATTGTTTCAGCTTCCGCAATGCTGTGAAGTGAAACAGAGTCTTCTTTAAGCACATGCACTTGGCCTGAAGTAGAAAACCGAAGATTCGGATAAACCTATTAGAGCACAAGCAGTTTTAGTGTGCAAACGCGTTCTTTGTTGGTTTTACAGTGGTAACTCTTGCCGTTTGCTTGCATCCGCCGGGGGGCCACGAGTCCCGAACAACTCTATCCGCAAAAAGGTTTTATTACTAAGCAAAGACCCGCATGGCTGGAGGTCACTTAGCACTGTTGGATCTGCCTGGGACTAAGGCGGTTCCAACCAAGCCTCTCAGAGTTGCGCATAGTTAGCATCTGATGGCGTCTATAATAGCATAACATAGAAATCTGTGAGACACACAGAAGCCGACTCGTACAACAACAAGCAACAGTGGTGCCTTACTCGTGTGAGTTTGGTTTACGTACCAACAATTCCAAGCAGTAAACATAGCCATAACTCCTTAGGACAGACCGTGTAAAGTCGGATTTTCTAACCGTGGCTAACCGGCAGCAAATTTGCGACGGATAGAAACACGACTTTCGGTGGGCGTCAAATTTGTCCGACGGTAAGCTTTCGGAGCCTCTGACGGGGCGGAGCCTCGATCGATTGACTAAATCGGTTCCTTACTTCGAGATTTCCGACTTTAGACGGGACATGTTTGTTGCTTCTCCTAACCGCTTCCTAACCGTGCATTTGGCAAACCGTGCTTTCTCCTAACTGCTTCCTAACCGTGCAGTTTGGCAAGCGTTCAAGTGGGCGTGGTGACGGTAAGAATTTAGTACCAGCCCACAAATGCGCGGGGGTGGACGGTAAGCATTTTCGAAATTGCAAAGTCGGAAACTACTTACCGTCAGGAAACTACTCCAATTGGAGTAGGGTCAACGCCAACCGGATAAAAACCTTTTTTTTGTTATACGCACTGCTGAAACAGGGTTGATCTTTCTAGAGAACCCTAAAATTTCTGTTACTTCTCTTCTTACAGTCAGGCACTTAACGCCGTTTATGGTACCGGTACCTAGGGTAGTGGTTCCATTGTGGTACCTCTACCCATGGCCATGGCTGCTGGTACCACATATGGTGCCGGTCCGGTACCATATATGGTATCACTACCATACATAGTACGAAATCTGAACAGAGTGGTACCTTATATGGTACCGGTACCGGTACCACTGCGAAGGTAGGGGTACCATATATGGTACCGTCACCTTATATGGTACCGTCTCCATATATGGTACCAACACTGGCCTCGAACGTGAGGGTACCGTATATGGTACCGGTACCATATATGGTATGTACATACTACAGTACCTACTGTTGTTTGGTATTGGATTTTCCATTTGTGTATGTGTATACACATTTATCTTCAAATGTGTATGGTAATTTTTGTATACACATTCAACAAAACAATGTGTATTTTTGTGTATATCTGTGTATGTGTATTGTACTGAAAATGCAAATTTTTGGTAGATTTTCAGTCAGAAATGCTAGGAAAATCAAAGCTCTCAATGTGTGCTGCTTGAAACCTTGGATAGCTTTGAAATCGAGTTACTTAGGCGATTTGAACGCTTTAGACGATATCTATGGTTTATTACTGCTGCAAAAACATGGAAATTTTACGTTTCTGTTCGAAATTTTATCGACTTTTGCTGATCAATTACACATACACAAAAATACACATTTTGAGTACTGTTTGTGTATGGTAATGTGTATCGGAATTTTCAATGTGTGTGTGTATACACATTAAAAAACAATGTGTATTTTTGTGTATGGTAAATGTGTATGTGTATACACAAACAACAGTAATACTACCACAGGCCCCGAACGTGGGGATACCATTTATGGTACCGGTACCATATATTGCACCACTACCCTCGGTACCGGTTTACGGCAGGGTTGTATATTTATCCGAAAAAAACCTCGGCCTGTTTTTTCCAGTTTTTTTCCGGTTTTTTTCCGGTTTTTTCCTAAATCGCGGAAAAAACTCCAGCCCAAGTTCTGAGTATCCTAGACTGGTTTTATGATTCCTAACGCTTTCTAGCGCCTTCTTCAGTCTTTTCAGACCAGAAATACACGTGTTACATAGATATATATCACGAAACAGGCATGAAACAGTCCCTGACAGGCTTCATCAATAAACCCTATATGCAAATTTTCTTACAGCAGTTTGCATTTTTGTTTTATCATGCCAAATTTGGTCTTTTCTGTTGTTTTTCTAACAGTTTTGAGTCAGTATGGCCTATTATACAGGGTGTGTCAAAAAAAAACAACCCAGCAGATTTTTTGCTGTAGCAACCGCAAATCTCCACCGATTTGAATGAATCCTGCTTTAAATGAAAGATAAATAAATTCTTGAACGATTGGTGTAGCTTTTATTAAGATGCGTTGCTTGGTTCCTGAGATAATTGCTTTCAAAATCAAAACAGAGATTTTGGCAGTGCACAACAGAGATTAAAACAACCCAGCAGATTTTTTACTGTAGCAGCCGCAAATCTCAACCGATTTCAGTGAGTCCTATTTTCTATGAAAGATAAATTAATTCTTGAAAGTTTGGTGAAGCCTTTATTAAGATATGATGCTTGGTTCCTGAGATATTTGCACTCAAAGTCAAAAACAGATTTTGGCTATGAACAAGAGCGATTTTTATTATTCTGTTGCACTTCATGATAAAACGGATTCCTACTGCTCAGGGCCAACGTAACGAGGTTTTTCTGGTGCCACACATGCTTGGTTACTTCATTTGTAAAAGTCTTGTTGCCCCTCAGCAGTAGGAATCCGTTTTGTTGTGAAGTGCAACGGAATCGCCCTTGTTCACTGCCAAAATCTCTGTTTTGAGTTTGAAGGAAAATATCTCAGGAACTAAGTATCGTATCTTAATAGGGCCTTCACCAGTCTTTCAAGAATTTATTTATCTTTCATTTAAAGCAGGATTCATTCAAATCGGTTGAGATTTGCGGTTGCTACAGCAAAAACTCTGCTGGGTTGTTTTTTTTGACACACCCTGTACATCGCGAAAGTCCATTTTTGGTTAGAAAAATGACATAAATTAGCTATTTTTAGCTTGAGTTTTTTTCCGCGATTTATGTTTTTTTCCGACCCGTAGGAAAAAAACCGGTTTTTTTCCGAAAAAAAAACACCGGAAAAAAACACACCTCACAACCCTGGTTTACGGTTTTACGCGTTGACAGAGCGTACGTACAAGCGATCGCAAAGTCTAGCGGGCTGCCAGCTAAGATTTGCTTTCGTTCGATTTGCTAAATAAATCTACCGTAATGCTAGTGCTAAATAAATTTTGTTCGCAAATACCGTTCACTATTCGGTATTTGGTATTTTCCTCCCATTTGCATTGCATCCCTATAATAGGGCTGTAGTATTATATTGTTTTCAAAGAGTGTTACTGTAACCAAAACTAGAGGTGTAAGTTGATACAGAAGAGAGAGTAGGATGACGTCAGCAGGCTGTTGCGAGAGTCCACTGCAGTGTGCTGCCCTGCACGAAATGACCACCCACGTTGCTGAGATGAACGGCAAACTGACCAGCTTGTTCGCTATGCTTCAACTGTTCTTTGATGTGAGTCAGACCATTACTCTGCTATTCTGTATTTGGCATTCTTACAGAATCTATCTGTAATCAATCCCTAATTCAGGCTGGCTATTACCTATTTATTCTCAACAAATTCAAAAATGTGTAAAATTTTGGGCACTGCGAAATAAGACATATAAGGCGTCTGCAATAAGATAAGAAATCAGCACTGTAACAAATTAGCTGCTGTGTATGTATCGTAAGCGTCGAAGATGTTTCCGTGTGAATCCTGAGTTTATACACTTGGTGGTGGTCTATAAACAGTATTGCGAACAAAACAAACCTGACAGGCATCCTCGACCCTTTCCTTGAACCTGAGCCAATCTTTGATCAAATCACACTAACCATTTTAGTACAGGGTGGCCTATTTATCTCATACATGTAACAGGGGGGGGTCTGCCCCCCACCCGACTTAGGCCAGACCCCCCCGAGACGATTTCACCGACCCCCCTCCGATTTTTCTGGCAAGTAAATTTTCCAGCAAATTTTTGCAATTTTTTACACTTTCACACACAAAAATTGCCAAAATCGCCTGCAAAACAGCACTTTTTAGCTGTATTTCAGCCCAAATTAGCGATTTTTGGCAATTTTTAGCCAAAAAATTGCGATTATTCTCGATTTTTGAGCGTTTTTAGTGCCGACCCCTCCCCCAAAATTTTGGCTCAGACCCCCCAACCCTCCCTGCAACCATCGGCGGATGACCTGTTACATGTATGAATCTATCCCGATTTTCATCTTTCTGCAACTTTTGTGTTCTTCCATAATTAACCTCAGCATTTTTACTCACAAAATTGATATTAGCCAAGTGTGTCACTTTGTAAACTGTCAGGTTGTGTTAAAATTTCACCGAACAGGCATTCAAAGTTTTTGTTCGTACTACTCTTCTTTAGGACTGTATAGTACAGTCAGGCACTTAACGCCGTCATACATGTAACAGGGGGGTCTGCCCCCACCCGACTTAGGCCAGCCCCCCCGGATGGGGACCCCCCCGAGACGATTTCACCGACACCCCCCCTCCGATTTTTCTGGCAAGTAAATTTTCGAGCAAATTTTTGCAATTTTTTTACAATTTCACACACAAAAATTGCCGAAATCGCCTGCAAAACAGCACTTTTTAGCTGTACAGTATTTCAGCCCAAATTAGCGATTTTTGGCAATTTTTAGGCAAAAAATTGCGATTTTTTCGATTTTTAAGCGTTTTTTAGTGCCCACCCCCTCCCCCAAAATTTTGGCTCAGACCCCCCCGGCTGGCGCCAGACCCCCCCAACCCCCCTCCC
Source organism: Sabatieria punctata (assembly GCA_030248155.1). Classification (NCBI taxonomy): domain Eukaryota; kingdom Metazoa; phylum Nematoda; class Chromadorea; order Araeolaimida; family Comesomatidae; genus Sabatieria; species Sabatieria punctata. The sequence goes on from JASANB010006713.1 coordinate 97,401, forward strand.
CCCATCGGCGGATGACCTGTTACATGTATGAACGCCGTATATGGTACCGACACCTTCGCGTTGTTACCGGTGGTACCGGTACCATATGGTACCACTCTGTTTAGATTTCGGACCTTATAGTGGTACCATATATGGTACCGGCACCCATGGCCATGGGTAGCGGTACCATGTATGATGCCGGTACCATATGGTACCACTACTACCCTAGGTACCGGTACCATATGGTACCCGCACCTTATATGGTGTCGGTAGCATAAACAAACGGCGTTAAGTGCCTGACTGTAGTAGCAAGAGTTTCTGTTTTTGACAGAACAGTAAAATCTTGTCTTCTATTGCAGTCCTGGAAGCGCAGTCAAGTGTCTAAAATTGCCGGCGGTGCCTCATCTTCGTCTTCTAATCTGCAACAACTTGCGAGCAGGAAAAGAGCTAGGTTGGAAACCAGAAAAGCCTCCGGCAGACTGGACCGGAAACTCGGGTCGGACTCGGCCGCAAAACAGTCATCTGCCACCTTTCTGCCGACCATTTCTGTTAGTGCCCCTGTCTCCTCTGCTGCACAGAATACGAGTGTGTCTGAGGACGTAGCCACCACTGTGTCCAGCGTTACTAGAGAGAAAGATAGTGAAAGACAGGCGCAGTCTCCGGTCATGATTACAATTAAAGATGAGCAGGAATTGGATTTTAAGTTGGACATTGATTCGCCTTTGTTTACTGGTCAACAGCAGTCGGAGGTTTCTCGCTTTGACCGGGAGTGTTCGGCAGCAGGTGGGTTTTTGGTTTGCCTTCGATGCCGTAGTGAAATATATGCATAATGGTATGAGGTGGTTAGATAGGTTAGGAAAGATCAATAAAGTTTTGAAAGATTGATAAAATTTTTATCAAGATGCTCTGCTTGCTTCCTGAGATATTTGCTCTCAAAGTAGAAACAGAGATTTCGGCAATGAACTAGCACTTTATAAATTAGATTCCTGTTATTGTAGAGGGCTAAAGGACGAGGCTTTACTGATTATGGACGCACACACTCGGTTACCCCCTCAGCAATTTTTAGGAATAATTTTATATATAAAATTATGATTAAAGTGTGCCTAGATTAGGTGACAGTTAGCTGAGAATGACTAATTTTAACCTTTTTTAGCGAATACTAAGTCTAACTTACGACTTAGCAACCCCCAATCAGCCGCCGCTACCCACCTCAGCACCGGTAGAAACAAACGATTTTCCGTTCAGCTCACTTGAACGGAAAATTTTGTACAACCATTGCAAGCCAAGCCAACAAGCTGACTGTTAGCCGCAACAGTTTCCACAAAAGAAGCTCTAGACGAATTTACAGAACTAATGGCCAAGAATTGAGCTCACGGAAGCGTTTCAAATTTTTCCATTCAGGTGAGCTGAACGGAAAAATTGTTTGTTTCTACCGGTACAGGATTTGAAAATTTATCACGCCCTCAGCCGAAATGCTAGCCGAGGTCTCGTATGGGGTTAACACTTTTGTATGCGGAAGATCGACTTTTTACTTTAGTTGTTTGTCTTTTTACAGGCAGTTCGAGTCAGAGAGGGGAAGAGATGGATTCGATGACTGAATGGGACCCCGGACAGCCCAGCACTTCCGCTTTGCAAGCCGAAGTCTCCGCTGTACCCTCTCATCTTGTTGATGTTCTCAGCGATTCCGGTATGGTTCCGCTTACTCTCTTACCCTGTAAATCGTCCTCCCAAAAAGGAATTTTTTGGAAATATTCCTAATAATAGGACAGCAATAGGTAATAATAATAGTAGAGAAGAAAGCATATTTGGTATTTTTTATTTGGTCGCTCGGTTTGAAACTTTATAAAATTAAACGGCATTACAGTGTTTGCCAAAAAAGCCCGTTTTGGCCATTTTGCGAGTTTTCCAAAAAATTTCAAATGGATGCCGTAGTAAAAGGTGCCCGGAATTAAAATTTTTTTTACCACGATTCTTTATTCCGCGTTCTTAGTTTAGTCAGACTAAATCCTAGCCTTATAGGTTTCCACGGTCGGTCGTCAGTTATCTCGTTCACAACTTGAAAGACACAAATTTCAAATTCAAGCTTATGTATCCTATTCTCATTAATCCTTTATCCGATCTTCTTCAAGTTTTGCAGATTTAACCAATCTTTATAATGATAATTAATCTCTAAAAATATCAGCCGCTCCAATCTGTCCAATCTCTCCAATAAAAGTTGCAAGCCGTTCCAATCTGTCTAGTTTTTATTTTCAGAGTAGGCATTGTGAAACTAAAGTCTGTTCAAAAATCTTTGGCGCTGGGTACATCCGGCAGTGTCCCGAATTTATGCGTGGTGTGAACCCCATACATGTATATATGGATCTGTTCCTCTCATCAACGAGACTACTATACTGTTCTCGAAATTTGAATATTGAACTTTAGTTAGAAGCAAGAAGCCTGACAAAAATATCGACTTTTTTGGCAAAGCGCCAATTTTTGTGCCGATACCAGATTCGCATTCCCCAACCTTCAGGCATCTCGAAAATACTACCATATATGGGTCTACGATCAACCCTACCAAAGTTACACTCGATTTTCTAACGCTGACAAGCGGTCAAAATTTTGGTCTCCCATAGTTAAGCACAAAAATTCATTCAAGATCGAACACATGGGGGTTTTTTTCTTCCAACCAATTTCAGCTTCATGGTTCTATATTATTTCGGACATGCTGAATCCAGCGGTCACATTGGTTTTGCTCTGCCACTTTGATTTCTGCTAGAAATTTGACCTCGAAGTTAGGGTGTCCACCTGAATTTCAGAAAGGCATAGCCCAACGAATCTTGTGTGGCCCTGGTCGAAACCCCATACATGTATATATGGATCTGTTCCTCTCATCAACGAGATTACTATACTGTTCTCGAAATTTGCATATTGAACTTCAGTTAGAAGCAAGAAGCCTGACAAAAATATCGACTTTTTTGGCAAAGCGCCAATTTTTGTGCCGATACCAGATTCGCATTCCCCAACCTTCAGGCATCTCGAAAATACTACCATATATGGGTCTACGATCAACCCTACCAAAGTTACACTCGATTTTCTAATGCCGACAAGCGGTCAAAATTTTGGTCTCCCATAGTTAAGCACAAAAATTCATTCAAGATCGAACACATGGGGGTTTTTTTCTTCCAACCAATTTCAGCTTCATGGTTCTATATTATTTCGGACATGCTGAATCCAGCGGTCACATTGGTTTTGCTCTGCCACTTTGATTTCTGCTAGAAATTTGACCTCGAATTTAGGGTGTCCACCTGAATTTCAGAAGGGCATAGCCCAACGAATCTTGTGTGGCCCTGGTCGAAACCCCATACATGTATATATGGATCTGTTCCTCTCATCAACGAGATTACTGTACTGTTCTCGAAATTTGCATATTGAACTTTAGCTAGAAGCAAGAAGCCCTGAAAAAAAATCGACTTTTTTGGCAAAGCGCCAATTTTTGTGCCGATACCAGATTCGCATTCCCCAACCTTCAGGCATCTCGAAAAATACTACCATATATGGGTCTACGATCAACCCTACCAAAGTTACACTCGATTTTCTAATGCCGACAAGCGGTCAAAATTTTGGTCTCCCATAGTTAAGCACAAAAATTCATTCAAGATCGAACACATGGGGGTTTTTTCTTCCAACCAATTTCAGCTTCATGGTTCTCCGAAATAATATAGAACCATGAAGCTGAAATTGGTTGGAAGAAAAAACCCCCATGTGTTCGATCTTGAATGAATTTTTGTGCTTAACTATGGGAGACCAAAATTTTGACCGCTTGTCGGCATTAGAAAATCGAGTGTAACTTTGGTAGGGTTGATCGTAGACCCATATATGGTAGTATTTTCGAGATGCCTGAAGGTTGGGGAATGCGAATCTGGTATCGGCACAAAAATTGGCGCTTTGCCAAAAAAGTCGATTTTTTTTCAGGGCTTCTTGCTTCTAGCTAAAGTTCAATATGCAAATTTCGAGAACAGTACAGTAATCTCGTTGATGAGAGGAACAGATCCATATATACATGTATGGGGTTTCGACCAGGGCCACACAAGATTCGTTGGGCTATGCCCTTCTGAAATTCAGGTGGACACCCTAAATTCGAGGTCAAATTTCTAGCAGAAATCAAAGTGGCAGAGCAAAACCAATGTGACCGCTGGATTCAGCATGTCCGAAATAATATAGAACCATGAAGCTGAAATTGGTTGGAAGAAAAAAACCCCCATGTGTTCGATCTTGAATGAATTTTTGTGCTTAACTATGGGAGACCAAAATTTTGACCGCTTGTCGGCATTAGAAAATCGAGTGTAACTTTGGTAGGGTTGATCGTAGACCCATATATGGTAGTATTTTCGAGATGCCTGAAGGTTGGGGAATGCGAATCTGGTATCGGCACAAAAATTGGCGCTTTGCCAAAAAAGTCGATATTTTTGTCAGGCTTCTTGCTTCTAACAAAAGTTCAATATGCAAATTTCGAGAACAGTATAGTAGTCTCGTTGATGAGAGGAACAGATCCATATATACATGTATGGGGTTCACACCACGCATAAATTCGGGACACTGCCGGATGTACCCAGCGCCAAAGATTTTTGAACAGACGGCCATTTCGTCCATGAGGGCTACAATGTACATTGTTTGTCTATGTAGTGGACAAGCGAAACCCTGACAGTGTAAAGTCATGTCTCGTTAATCCGGACAAGTTGGGACAATTTTTGTCCGGATTAGCGAATTTCCGGATTAACGAATCAAAGCTAAAACACTGTTTTTCGGGTCAAACGCCTAAACGACAGCTTTTTGTTAGTTGCATATCAGATTCTGCAGCTGTACCTCCTAATTAAAGGCCAAAAGCTTATTTCAGCTGATTATAGCTCCTAAAAAGGCAAAAATAATCACATTCTGACTCAACGAAGAGCATTTTTCAATTGAAAATTCACACGTGAATTGAAAAATCGCGTATGAATTCTGTCCAAATTAACCAAATCTGGATTAACGAATTACTTCACCATACAAATTTCGAAGTTGGGACCCCAAATCTTCTGTCCGGATTAACGAGTCATATAACACGGGGAAAATTGAGACCTGTCCTAATCGTGTCCGGAAGGCGAATATCCGGATTAAAGAGGTCCGGATTTACGAGACATGACTGTACTGGAAGTGTTGCTATAGAAAGATGTGCAAGGGACGGCATTCTTGTAGATTAATGTTGATTTGGCTTTGTGGCTATGCGCATTTGTCCTAGTTTGCTCTAGTTGCGTTCTACGGTCTTATTGCTGTATTTAGCCCTAGGCCCGGCTTATTGACTTACTTGACTTAAGTCGCTTGCCCACTAGATGGGGCGTTGCGGAACCTCATCTTTTTCAGCATGTCTCGCCATTGGGCTCTGTTCAGTGGATTGGCGCTCTCGTTTTTCAGATCGTCACGAACATTGTCTTTCCATCTGGTTCGCGGTCTCCCTGCCGGCCTTTTCCATTCTCGTTTGTTTGGGCGAAATTCAAGCAGTTTGTGTGGCAGCGCGTTTGGGTTCATTCGTTTGATATGACCATACCATCTCAGTCGACTAAGTTTGGCTAGCAATGAGGCATGAGGCTGACCAGTCCGTCTTCTCACTTCTTCATTTCTGATGAAATGGAACCACTGGATTTGCTCAATTTTCCTGAGGCTTTGGTTGTCAAAAACATTTAGCTGATTCTCAAGTCCTTTGGTCATTGTCCAGGTTTCTGCAGCATATAGGAGAGATGACAAAATAAGCGCCTGGTACATCTTCATCTTTGTGGACCTCTATATGTCACGTCTCAGCCATAGCGGTCTTGTCAGGTTGCTCATTTTTGTTTGGCAGATTGCGATTCTTCGGCAGACATCATCTTGGCAAGATCCGTTACTGGACAACTCTGCTCCAAGATATCTGAATTTTTCCGTGAACTTAACGCTCTGTCCATGTATCCGCAGTTCGTCTGGTCGGTCCATGTGGTCTGGGGCTAGTAGTTCCGTTTTTTGCCAGTTAATCTTCAGGCCCAGTTTTTCAAACTCGTCATTGACTGTGTAGAGTCCAATTTCCAGGTCTTCCAAGGAGTCTGTTAGGAGCGCGATGTCATCGGCAAAATCCAAGTCCGTAATTGAATATATACAACCGGCTTATACAACCAGTAATTAGTACTGCTTAAATAGGCCCGGCTTATACAACCAGTAATTAGTACTGCTTGATCCGGAGTCTGTCACTCAAACGGGGGTCAGGTCGGTCAGGTGGTCACACTCACAAAGCCTCATCAATAATCTAACAAAGCGCATTGCCTGCAGTCATACCGTAGCCTTCCTTAAATGCCTGCACGCGCTGCCTAGAAATCTGCAGTTCCATCTATTACACTATTAGGGGCCGTCCATAAACTACGACGTTCAGAGAGGGGGGGTGGGGGTACCCCGAAAAACGTCGCAGAACGTCGGACGGTGGGTGGGGGTTTGAGGCAAAACGTTGACGTATTTTTGGCCTTTTTTGGTAAGGTTTTAGATTTAGATTTACTCTTTTGTTACCACTTGGGCAACGGGCCCACAAATTGCCAGACATTGACATATTATGCGGCCCTAAAACACACATCTCTACTTATCTATGTAGACCATTCGCTATGCCAACTAAACTGAATCAAAGTAAAGAAAGTAACGAAAACATTAACAATTGGAGGCTTTGGTCTTTGCACTCCGAATACAAAGCGTGCGGTAGTCTACAAAAATATTAGTTTCGCCATTCTCACGTCGTAGCCGCAATTCCTTCCGCAAGTCAAAAGCTTTCTTGGCTTGCCACGGCGTCAGATCACAACCAATGCAGACAGATGTGTACTGGGGCCTTGCAGACAGAACTGTTCTTTTTCGTTGCATGATTGCTTGTTTAGTCACTTGGTCTCTCAATTCCACCACAACCTTACGATTCATGCCCGTACCAACAGTCCGAATGTTCAAAATATTCAGGCAGTCAATAGACAGCTCAGAAAACAGGTCGTTGACGAGTTGAGCGATGTCCTTGCTGTCTGTGGTCCGAGTGAAAAGTCCGTTAATGACAAGATTTAGGCTGCGCCGCTCACGTTCTCGCATCTCTCGTTCCCAGTCACAAATACGCACCAGCTCTGAGTGCGCTTTGTCGTAGCAAGAGGTCGGGTTAGGCACAGGCAAGCCATTTCTGGCAGTTTGCAAGACAGAAGCATAGGTTCTCTTCGTCGCAACAGTTGACAGCTTATCCAGATCGGCTGTGACCTTTTCAAGTTGATCCGTGAGGCACGACACTTTGCTGCAGAGGGCAGAATAGTCATCGTCAGGAGGACCGGAAGCAGTCATCGTAGCCACTGATGGCCAGTCGTCACGGTCCATTTCCTTGGAGCGAAGTCTCTCAATCAGGTCGGAACAGTCTGGACAATTCAGAGCAATAAAGTTGACTTTACATGCAAGACCAAAGACCTCATCACAGTACTGGACGGACACTCTCGGTCCCAGCAAAGACTTTCCAAAACATGGCCGACACAGGAATGCTCCCCCGCAGAAGGAGCATCTCACGCATTTTATTGGGCCAGAAAAGATCTTGCAGCCACATTGAATACAAGTCGACATTAGCGAAAAGAATTTGCACGGCTTCTGACAGAGAGAAGGACAGCAGCCCAGTGTTAAAGGCGCCAGGCAGAGCGGTCAGACAGGGCCGCCGCACGCGGCCAGCACACCACACACCACACAGGTTTGACGATTGCAGAATAAGCAAGAATGTAGAGAAAGTCAAACGGTTTTTGACACATTTTTGTAGTTGTACAACATAAAGTATGTTAGCGTGATTTGTACAGGGTGTGCAAAAAACAACCCAGCAGATTTTTTACTGTAGCAACCGTAAATCCCAACCGAATTGAATAAATCTTTTTTGAATGAAAGACAAATAAATTATCGATTGGTAGAGTTTTCGTTAAGATGCTCTGCTTGGTTCTCGAGATATTTGCCCTCAAATTTGAAACACTGATTTTGGCAATGAACAAGAGTGATTAAGACAACCCAGCAGATTTTTTACTGTGGCAACCGCAAATCTCAACCGATTTAAATGACTCTTTTTTAACTGAAAGTTAAATAAATTCTTGTGATTACGCAGTCAGAAAAGCAGCTTCAGATTTTGAACGAAAATTCGAAAATTTTATTTCGGTGGGGGGGGGGTCCTCCCAAACGTCGTAATTTTTATGGGGGGTGATGATGAAAACGTCGGTAAACGTCGGAGGGGGGTGCAAAATTTTGAATTTTTGAACGTCGTAGTTTATGGACGGCCCCTAGTTACAATGTAGGTTGATCGCGTTTCCGTGCAGCACAACTATGTTCCTGACGCAGCCAACGTTTTAGTGATTCTACCTATTTGTATGTGAATAAACAATTATGGTGGCCATTACCCTCCTCCGGTCATTTTTGGTTTGGTCAATGAGCTATTAAGTGACCTGCGCTACGCCGACCAATTACAGGCTGGCCGGACGATTACAGACTCAAGTGAATAAATTTTAATTCGACGAACAGATCGTCGACGAACCGAGCGTCGACCAACCGAAGTCGACGAACCGAACCTATCCCGATCATAGTACATAGGCCGCGGGCTCTCCGGGTTTACCCCAACTTGAACTCTACATACCCGAATATAGACCCCGAAGGACCGACTTGAAAAATGGCCAAAATTTTGGAGCCGAAAATGCCACCACCATTTCTGGGCTACACGTCTTTTCCTCGCGGACAGTTCCTCGCGCGACAGTTCCTTGCCGACTTTTCCTCGCGCGACATTTCCTCGCTACGACTTTTCCGCGCGCGACTTTTCCTCGTAGGAATAAATATTCCGAGCCAACAGTATGTTCTTATCAAGCCTACGTAGGGCACAGGTCAGTTGGCCGGCCGGCGACAATCAGTTAGCAGGTTGTAAATCATCTTTGACAGCAATGAACACCTGACCGGACCCGTGCTCACAGTCTTCTTTTATCTCTCTGTTTACTGATCGCGCGTAAACATGCGGAAAACTATGTACATACATAAGTGCGGTAGAGAAGTTTATCTCTATATAAGGTGAACCTAATTTGGTCGGTCTCCAGAAAATCGTCCAAAAAGCCTAAAAATAGGTAAAAATCGATGTGATTTTTGCAGAACTGAACAGTGGGATCGGGATGTCAGACTACCAGCAGAAAGCTCGATAAAAAATAGATTTCTCCAAAACTAAGCTAAGAATATTGGCGTTTGAGCTTGTGGCAGTTGTCTAAATTGAAGCTCTTTCCTTTCATCACTTGGAGTCTGAGGCGTTAGATATCCCTTGAATTTAGACACTTTTCTGTGAAATGGACATGTTTACAGTATGTGTCAACGTGAGAGTGAGAAGAAACAAGTCGGTTTTCCGAACCAGATTAGGTCCACCTACTCTAGAGGTTACTGCTATGTTCAAAATGGAGTTTTGCGTAACTCATAGAATTCCTGGATACTTTGGCGCCATGCACCCTCATGCTTACTGCCATGTGCCCAGAAAAACGGACTAGACCTACCAGTAGATACTGGTCAAGGCTAAGCAGCTTCAACCGGGGCTGTCCCCTACCTTTATCATGACTGATTTCGAGCTGTCTTCTGGTCATGTCCATAACTTTTCGCAGTCTGTAGCATGTTTGTGTTATTCGGCTGTAGATAACAGCCGAAAAGTTGTTATTCCGCACTGTACAAAAGAGATAAAACGTTTTTATCCATACGAGGAAAAGTCGCGCAAGGAATAGTCGCGCGAGGAAAAGTCGTAGCTAGGAAAAGTCGCGCGAGGAAAAGTCGGCGAGGAACTGTCGCGCGAGGAACTGTCCGCGAGGAAAAGACGTGATGCCCCATTTCTGATCAAGCTACCTTTAGCCGAGACAAAGCTGTTAACACCGATCTACAAGCTATACATTTAGCCGGTGAAACCGCAGTGGAGCCTCAGTCGAAGCAGGAGTTAGAGAAGAAGAAGCTGGACATGATACGGTTTTTCGCCTCTAATGGCGCTCTGGAGGCGATTAGAGTACGGAACCGGAAACAGTCGCAAGGACTGACTTTGCGCCAACGTCTGAAGAGGGAGAATCTGTTGCCTGAGAGCGATAAAACCAAAGCCGGGCCGTGCCTCATTCCTACCGAAGTCTACAAGAAGATAGTGGCTGAAACCACCGGCAGCAGGGGCAGAAAGCCAACTGCCTTTGCGGTCAAATTGCTGGAGTACTTCTTCACTCCACCTGAGTTGACCGACGGCCGCGTTTTTGCCGGAAAACGAACCTGCGGAAAGCAAATATACACACAGCTGAACGCAGAACGTTTGAGTGCACTTTACGGTCAGATAGAGACACACTTTCCCGAAGAATTCTCGCGCCAGCAAGCCTTCAGAAGCAATCGAACCGAGCGCAGTATTCACACAAACGCTGTTCTTCAGGCAATCAACTGCAAGTGCAGAGACTACAGTCGGGTGACAGACAGAACTGAGATTGAGAGTTTGCTGATGAATGCATTCGGTGTGGGAATGGCTGCTTTAGAAGACGCTGATTACGCAGTCAAAACTGTGCCTACTTTGAAAGATAGTCTTTATGAGATAGTTGATATCAAATTGACTGAAAAATTTAACGCGTCCCTGTAGTAACTGATTGTTCAACGATTAGCTGTTTTTTTTGTGTACCCATAAATGAGTTGTAAACTAACTTGTGTGTCGGCGACAGAGCGTAAAAGATAAGTAGCCTATGGTCTGCGTTTCTTTGACTTTGTTTCTTGTCTACTTAGTTACTGAAGAGTCTAGTAAACGCTCTCTCTTTCACTACTACTTGCATATGGCCACAAACGTCTATAAAGTAATTAATTAGGGCGGACAATTAGTTGTGTGTGAGACAGGATATGGCCAGAAGCCAGCAAATCAGCGACCTAATATGGCATGAGTCGTATTTCGAAAGCACGTGGGGTTTGCGGCAAAATCGTGAACCGTGCCTGCTGGGCTGGCCAAGCACGAGTCGTGATTTATAAGCACGAGGCGCATGTTGCGACTCGTGCTTTGAATTAATCGACGGTCCCTTCCATACATGGGCCGGGGGCTTTGGGCTTATCCCTCCACTGCCATATGTGGTACTTAATCTGAACGTAGTGGTACCATTATATGGTACCAGTACAGGGACCCACATGGTTTTTATAAAAAAACGGCTCTTAAGTGCCAGACAGACTGTATTACTTTCTAGCCAAAACATTTTGTATCACTGGAGCTACCGTATTAGCATAATACTGTAGTTAAGTTTAGATTCGCCACTCTTCCGTCCACTGGCAGGTCAACAACTGACTTCTCAATCGCAGCCCCTGTGCGGTTTTCTGGGTCCAGATATTCATAACCGACGGCTGAACAGCTCTGATGGCAGGACTCCGATTGGAGTTGCGGACTCGAACTATCTGGAAGAACTTACGGAAGAGAACCTCAAAGAGCAACAGCAACCAAACAGAGAAAACGTTCAATCTGAACAGTCAACTGGTCGTTCACCGCGCACATCGGTCTCTGAGAAGATGTTGACTAGGCTAAGAGCTAAGGCAGGAAACAGTAGGTCTCGTCTGCTCTTCTATCTGTTGTGCGAAGTGATACCGCTGAAGGAGTGTAAGAACAAAACGATCGCTGGCCCTAGGGCTTGCAGTAGATCATTTGCTAACCGCACCTCACATGTAGAGGGAAAGTTGGATGAACAAACAGTATTGTATTGTGAGCGACTTGTCTATCAAGTGTTGCCGTTCTCTAGGGAAGAGACCGCCGAAACGCCTGCTCAAACGGCGGCTTTGCAGGCGAAAATTAAAAAAATGGTGCGACATTCGGTTGACTCCAATATTCGTTATCAGTTTTGCCCTACCGCATGATTTCTTTCTGATACTGTATGTAAGCGTACTGTACTATGTCTAAGTTGTATGTGTAGATATGTGCTGTGCTGTGTAATTGAACACTTGCGTGCAGATAAAATCATTAGGCAGCCAACAAAACATGCAAGCAGCTGACATGTTTGATTGACAGCACACGACGCCGCTTTTATAGGACAAGCAACGGAATTAGTCACGTTGGTGAGTGTAATGCTGCGTTGTTGTCTTGTCATCGCCAGGTCATAGGTTCAGGAAGTCCGCCACCAACAATCGGGCACTTTACGTCGTTTATGGTACCGGTACCTAGGCTAGTGGCACCATAATGGTACCCCCACGTTTGTGGACTGTGCTAGCAGTGGCGTATCCAGGGGATGTACGGTGTACAGTTGGTAGGTATACCTGAACCTGAAACCTGGGTATTAACCTGAAAATTGTGAACCTGAACCTGAACCTACCTGAAAATAAAAGTACTTACCTGACACCTACTAGGTCGGTACCTACTTTTCAGGTTTTTCTTGTCTTAAACTTCCCGGTACAAGTAGCACGTACTGTCAACTTTTGAAATTGGTTAGATCAGATATTGCTTAACGCTCTACAGTTTTGTTCGAAAAAATGGTGTGCGTGAAGCGTCTAATGCACATTATCTCCACCTACGAGTACTGTAACTAAAAAATGAAGGCGATTATAGGGAAAAGCCCCCATCCGGAAATTGCCTTTATGAAGGCTTGTCTTCCTCTATGCCTAAGCTTAGGCTTTCGTTTGTTTGTTGAACGGAAGCTTAATCGTCAGCTAGTAGAACTTATGTAAACCTGAGCCTTAACTTAATACCGGAACTTAGAGTTTGAAATGAACGTGCGTGGAGTGCGTGGGGGTTTCCTACTACAATGGCAATCGGTCCGTCATACCGCAAAAAGCGGGCGGGCACAAATCGCCTCCCCAAGAAGTTGGAAAGTTCGAAAATGGAAAAAATATAAAATGGAAAATGCATCTCAACAATTTGGAAATTAGGAAAACATGCACAAGAACAACCAACATCACCATCGCCGAAAATTTGTGTCTTTATTTGAAACAAAAAAGTACCTGAACCTGAACCTGACACCTGGGTACTTTTGAAAAATGTACGGTACATTTTTCAATTTCAGGTTCAGGTTCAGGTACATTATGTACCTGAACCTGAACCTGAAATTGGATTTTCGAGATACCTGAACCTGGACTTACCTGAAATTTGGTGGTACCTACCAGCTGTAGTACGGTGTACACCCCCTGCGTTGGAGGTAGGAAGGAAAAATTAGACAAAAATAAGAGAATTGAATTAATTATGTACTAAATATTATGCTCATAAGTCAGAATACCTTATAAATTCGTTTTTGAAAGCTAAATTTTCAAAAATTTCTCGCCTTGGTCGGGCAGAAGCCCAACCAGGCCACTTTAAACTACTAAAACTTGTAATTTCTGTAATTTTAAGCTCAGAATGCTTTTTAAACACGTTTTTGAAGGCTAATTTTGCGAAATTTTCTCGCTCTTGTTGGGCAGCGACCCAACCAGGCAAGTGCAAAATTTTACAGCCCCTTTGCAAAATCCTGGCTACGCCACTGTGTGGTAGTACCATACATGGTGCCACTACCCCAAGTACCGGTACCACATATGGTGTGTATGTGTCTTTGCGCAAAACAGCTACATGTGAACAAGAACTTCACCATTTTAGCACATGCGGAGCTAGTACAAAAGGTGAACATTTACATACGGTATGGCACCAGTTAGTATACGGCAAGGCATTCCACCTGCGCTCAAATCTAATGCACAGAGCCAAAACGAATTCTAAGTCCGTTTTCATGAATCAGCGTGCATCTGCCACTCTTAGTTGTGATCTGCACCAACGGTTCCAAGAAAGAAAGTCTGCTGCAGCTGAGCAGCAGTACCTCAGGGTCGAAGCACTCGTTCAGCTGCATCTTCAGCTCATACCGACCTCGATCAGACAGTTTGGTTACTGCGTTCTGCAGCAACTGCGTTCCACAGTTCACCGAAAACACGTTGCCATGATGTTCTGCTATGCGGCCAATTCTGAGCCACTTGAGGTTTGGAAAGAGGGAGAACACTAAACAGAGGAACTGTTGGTGACGAAAATGTGCAGGCGCCAGTAGAATTTGAAATGATTCCAATCGATTCCGACAGCTCTCGCTCAACTCGTGCTCCACAGCTTCTATGAGTAGAGTGGAGGCTGGATTGCCGGGGTATTCAACATGCACAGCGATGCTCTTGAGGAACAGCAGTGAATCAAAAGTTCGCACCAGCTCTGCGATAGCTTCTCGCGGCCAGGGGAACTGGTGATTCGGTTCAAACTGGATGTCAAGTCTAGTCAGCTTGTGGCACCATCGGATGGCCTCCAGAAGAGAGGGACCGAAGCCGGTTTGCACAGAGATCTCCAGTTCTTTGAGGGTATTCCTGGCCAGGCCACAGAACAACTGCAACTGACTGCGCTGGGCGGCACTGAGGCTCTGAATCATGATCTGATGTAACCTGATCACAGTCAATTGGCTTAAATTGCAGGCAGCCAATGCACAAGAAAGAACTGGTAGACCGATGAGGCCACTGCGTTCTCCACGAAGACGAAGAAAGAAATCGAGTTCCAGCTGTTGAGGCTTGATTGTGGCGCAATGAGCTACTATTCCTCGGCTCAGTCGGGTCAACAGATGTTCATGTTCATCACCAAAGTCAACTAGAGTCACGCGATTCGGTGTAATGCGGTCCAACAGAATGCCAAGAGCACTAGGGGCTTTTTGTGTACTGAAGTAACTGTCGTTCACTAGCACACAATCCTTGCTCTCATCATCATCGTCGGAATCCGAATCAGAATCATATTCCTCGAACCGCAGCTGCAGCTCAGTATTCTTCAGCCAAGCCGAGCGCTCCTTCACTCTGGCCTGCACTCTTTTGCATACCACCTCCAGCTTCATTTTCTTCTTAGTGTCTCTAAACCCTCGATAGACTCGTTGGAGAACCTGATCGATGACGTCATCGGAAGCAGACATAAACGGACAACTGCCATCTTCTGCAGGATGTTCAGGATCACTGGCGGTTGGCAATGAGCTGCGCGCTCTCTTAGCTGCTGGTTCCCCGGCCATGATGGATGAGATGACGCAGTAGCGATTTTGTAATCTGCAAAAACTGCGGCAACTGTCAAAACTAGAGTGCCAACTGGTATCGGATATCCGCGCTGCGGACGTTATGAACACCAAACGACCGCAACTGGAGTTTCATCAACTAATAAACAGTGTTTTGAATTTGAACCATGTAAATACATCTGCTGAAGATGAGGGGGTTTGGGGGCTTGAGCCCAAATTTCGGGAGGGGAGGTTGGGCGCTAAAACCGCCAAAAAACGCAAATTGTCGGCTAAAAATAGTCAAAAATCGCTAATTTGTGCTGAAATACAGCTAAAAAGTGCTGTTTAACAGGCGATTTTGGCAATTTTTGTGTCTGTATCTGAAGTTGCAAATCACAAAAATTTGCTCAAAAAATTACTTGCAAAAAATCGAAGGGGAGGGGACGGAAAAATCGTCTCGGGGGGGGGGCTGCCTAAGTCGGTTGGGGCAGACCCACAGACCCCCTGTTACATGTACTGTACATGTATGATTTGAACCTATCATAGATTGATTGAGTTGGAGATTGAGAAAAAGAGAGAAATGTCAAATTGGACTAACCAAATCTATGCCCACTAGTAGGAAATAAACCAATTATATTGTCAACGCCAGCCAACTCCCGTGGTCGCAATAATCGCAGTGGGCTCGGGGACAGACATGGGCCAGCATTTCGGCTGAGCGAAGGTAGAATTTTCAAATCCTGAGTTGTCGGGGTAGCGGTGGCTGATTGGGGGGTTGAGGAGGGGTGGTAAGCCAACGAGCGCAATTTTTACTGATTGGGGCCGTCCATAAACTACGACGTTCAGTGAGGGGGGTGGGGGTACCCCGAAAAACGTCGTGGAACGTCGGAGGGGGGTGGGGGTTTCAGGCAAAACGTTGACGTATTTTTGGCCTTTTTTTGGTAAGGTTTGACGATTGCAGAATAAGCAAGAATGCAGAGAAAGTCAAACGGTTTTTGACACATTTTTGTTGTTGTACAACATACAGTATGTTAGCGTGATTTGTGTACAGGGTGTGCAAAAAAACAATCCAGCAGATTTTTTACTGTAGCAACCGTAAATCCCAACTGATTTGAATAAATCTTTTTTGAATGAAAGACGTGGCAGGCAACCGCAAATCTCAACCGATTTGAATGACTCTTTTTTAACTGAAAGTTAAATAAATTTTTGAAAGATTGGTGAAACTAACTGGTAAATACGTATGTGCACAGGCATAAATTTTTCTATTATTCATTTGTGATTACGCAGTCAGAAAAGCAGCTTCAGATTTTGAACGAAAATTCGAAAATTTTATTTCGGGGGGGGGGGGGGCATACATGTAGCTGGGTTTTCGGCTGGGGGGGGGATTTTTCTGGTCCAAAATAGGGTTTCAGGGCTATGCCCAAAGGGGGTTTCAGCGACCTTTTTTTGGTGTCCAAAAGTGGGTTTCAGCGACCTTTTTTTGGGCTCAAAACAGGGTTTTGAGGACTAAAAATGGGGTAAAAATCCTGTCTGAAGTGCAAAAATTCCGTTTAAAACCCTATTTTTGCTGTAAAACGTGGAAAAAAACTTATTTTTAATTAAAAATGTGCAAAAAAAGCTAATTTTCCTTTAAAACGTGCAAAAAACCCATTTTATTCGACATAATACAGTTAAAATGCATTTCTGGAACCTTCTTTAGAGATTTTAAAAGCCAAATTAGGGTTCCGGAACCCCATTTTGGGCCTCCAGAAACCCAAATTACGGGCATAGAACCCTATTTAGGGTTTCAGTAACCGAAATTAGGGTTCCGGAACCCTATTTCGGCCCTCCAGAAACCCAAATTAGGGTTCTGGAACCCAATTAAGGGTTTCAGTAACGCAAATTAGGGTTTCAGTAACCCTATTTAGGGTTTCAGGAACCCAAATTAGGGTTCCGGAACCCTATTTAGGGTTTCAGTAACCCAAAATAGGGTTCCGGAACCCTATTTAGGGTTTCAGTAACCCAAATTAGGGTTCCGGAACCCTATTTAGGGTTTCAGAAACCCAAATTAGGGTTCCGGAACCCTATTTAGGGTTTCAGTAACCGAAATTAGGGTTTCAGCAACCCAAATTAGGGTTTCAGAAACCCAAATTAGGGTTTCAGCAATCCAAATTAGGGTTCCGGAACCCTATTTAGGGTTTCAGTAACCCAAAACAGGGTTTCGGAACCCTATTTAGGGTTTTTGAAACCCAAACTAGGGCTCCGGAACCCAAGTTGGGTTTCTGAAACCCTAATCAGGGCTTCTGGAACCCTGTTTGCAGGTCTACAAACCCAAAATAGGGTTTCAAAAAATTCCCCCCCCCCCAGAATCCGGCTGGGGGGGAATTTTCTCCGGAAATCGGGCCTGGGGGGAAATACCCCCCCATTCCCCCCCAACTACATGTATGGGGGGGTTCCTCCCAAACGTCGTAATTTTTATGGGGGTGATGATGAAAACGTTGGTAAACGTCGGAGGGGGGGTGGGGGTGCAAAATTTTTAAATTTTTTAACGTCGTAGTTTATGGACGGCGCCTATCAAAGTTTTTTGCTTAGTTTTCGTAAAATAAGCTGTTTATTTTCAGTTTAGGCACACTTACATAATAATTTTCTGGATTCGGATTGGGCCCACCACGACCGAGCGGAAATGCGACACACTCTAACGCTCTTTCGCCAGCAATTTCGCAGACACGCCTCTGTCTGACGCGAGCATAAAAACTTCTATGCTACAAATCCACCGCAATGCGGCTTCAGTCGCCTCCGCATCCATTAATGCTGTTTTGGGGCGCCCCGCACCTGCTATCGCAAAACCGAGCTATGCCTTGCTTGTGCGGACCGGAGCTTCTTGGCACAGCTGAGGTCCGGGAATTGCCATTTGCTCGCCACCTACAGACACAGACTGGACACCACTGTCTTGCCAACCTGTCCAAAGGATCGCGGGCAACCTAACACCACTGAGCACTTATTCCTGTGCCCCCGCCTACAACTGCACCTGCCAGACACGGGCAAAGGGGGGGGGCTGAGCGGGTTGACCAACCCCCTCAGCCGGCCGCTACCCCCCTCCTCAGGAATTTTTCGGAAGAATTTTGTATAGAAAATTATGATAAAAATATGCCTGGATAAGGTGTAAATGAGCTCAGAATAGCTTATTTTGGCTTATTTTAATGAAAAATAAGCAAAAAACGCTTGATTTTAGCCAAAAATCGGACTTTTTGGCTTACCACCCCTTCAGCCCCCCCCTCAGGCGCTGCTACCCCCCTCAGGAATTGAAAATTCGACCCCCCTCAGCCGAAATGCTAGCCCATGTCTGCTACCTGCCAGGCATGGTTTGGAGGCCATCAACCTCTGGTCGGATCCCCAGCGGGCCCTGCTGTTCATACGACAACAATGGCATTAGAAACACAATAATTTTCAACATTCAACAAAATTCTTCCAAAAAATTCCACAGTGGCAGCTACAGCTTGATGGTGTGTCAACACCTTAGGCCGCGCTTCGCTCATATCTGCTCGGGATAAAACACGTACGCGAGTATTTTCCTGGCCAAAAAAAGAGTATACGTACCTACCAAAGTAGGTAGGTGAAGAAACATATACTAACCGCCAAAAAGACCGGAAACACGAACATCATAACGCATCCCACTTACCTCAGAGGCAATTAAGTGCAGTCAGACCACGTTTACGTGCTATTATGACTGTGACAGAAAAGCAACTGAAATAAAAACCGCTAAAACAAAAGACGAATTTTCAGCCAGCGAGAGAAACAGAAAGCACATACAACTGTGCGCAGTTACCAAAATACAGGTGGGCGCCGATAATGTGATGTGAGTATATAATAATGGGCAGCCAAATTTTCTAAGCCACTGAAAACTTCGTGTTTCTGGGCCACTTACCTGCGAACGATTGCAGAAGCCAGTTTCTTCCGCTATACATAATCATACAAGATAAAGCTAAAGCACCAGCCGGTACAGTTGGTGTAGTGGTTTAGGCCGCATACCACTGTGCGCGACGTCGTGCGCTCATCCTCTCGCTCGACGCGACAAGTTTCTTGCGCAAAGAGTTAGTCGTCGGCGCAAAGCTACAGCCAGGCCACTGGTGACAGCGACTAGGTAAAATGGGAACCAACTGGATCTGCCTAAGCACCGAAGCTTATACTCAAAGCATGCCGCGTCGGAGAAGAAGATCTATGATGTCAGAGTCAGAGGCTGTCTGAGAAACCAACTATGCTGGAAGCCCTCTAGCATATGGGCCACCGGCAGCCGTCGGGCGCTGTCAGAATCATGACATCAATAGGTCGGCCGCCCTCCTGATGACCGGCACCCAGTAGCATGGCTAGGAGTGACTGACAGTGAAAGTAGGGCAACGTCCAAGATGACGAATCACGGGGGTAGCGAAATGGACCTCGAGTCTGATCTAGGCCGTAAAGCCCCCCGCAAATCGGATCGGATCGGATACCAGCACTGTACTGCCTCCAGCACCGTCGCTAGATGGCAGATGCCATTGAACAGAGGGTGGCTGGAGGTCTAGCCTAAAGTCGGAAATGGAGTACTAAAAGTAGCAAAAAACGGCGTTATGGGCAAAAATTCGCTAGAAATACTCGCCTCCAGATAAGATAAAAATAGCTGTTTTAGAGGCAGTTTTAGGAATTTTCGTGCTGAAATTGTGAAAAATTGGCCGAAAAATTGCCTCGCAGAAAAATAGAAAAATCGGATGAGGAGGCGAGCAAAAATTAAATTACGTAATGATATTTTTGCCAATTTTCGGACTCAACTCCACGTGATAATCGCCCGTAATAATTTCCTGCCCCCTCCATTATTACGATATAATTTGGGACTCGAGACTTCGAGTCTACATTGTACATGTACAAAGTGTACATGCACTTACATGTCAAAACAATTAACATTATGACAACTTCAGTAATTTCTGCACTTCAAAAATTACGTAATTAAGACGCCACCCCCCATCCAGCACCGTAATGATTTAGTAATCATTTAGCGAACCCCCTACCCCTCATACAATTACGTAATTTTTGCACGCCCCCCTGAAGTGGGACAGAAAAAGTATCTCAGGGGTCCCCGATCTGACAGTTCCGCTTTGCTTGTGGTAGGAGCAAGCAAAAATCCCTGTTACATGTACGTAGCTGGCTACAGTAGGTGACAGCTTAGAAATCACTTCTCAATCTGCCTAAAGCTACATACAGTACATACGCACGTAGTAACAATTCTGCCAAAATTAGTCCGGTAGCCTTCGGTGCCCTGTGTTTAGTAGCCTTACTCTTGGAAACATACATGTAACAGGGGGTCTGGGGGGTCTGCCCCCACCCGACTTAGGCCAGACCCCCCCGGACGGGGATCCACCTCAGAGACGATTTCCCCCCCCTCCGACTTTTCGGGTAAGTAATTTTTTGAGCAAATTTTTGCGATTAGAGACACAAAAATTGCCAAAATCGCCTGTAAAAAAGCACTTTTTAGCTGTACAGTATTTCAGCTCAAATTAGCGATTTTTGACGATTTTTAGCCGAAAAATTCCGATTTTTTCGACTTTTCAGCGTTTTTAGTGCCTAACCCCCTCCCAAAATTTGGCCTCAGACCCCCCGGCCGGCGCCAGACCCCCAACCCCCGCCCACTTCGGCGGATGACCTGTTACATGTATGGGACCATTGTAAGCCAAACGTCGACTTTTTACTAAAACCAAAGTTTTTAGGCTTATTTTTCGCTAAAATCCATAAAGTCAATCAATACCAAAAGCTTTTCCTCACTGATTACGCGATTTTTGTGGTTTCCAGCTTAAAATAATCTAGCAAACATACAGATTGAGCGAAAATTAGCCTCCAAAAAGCACAATATTTTCAAAATTTGATTTAATCTTACACGTTTTACCTTTGTAGCGCGTTCCGGGCTCGGCTGGGGTTAAATTTTCGGACTCCATTTCCGTGCTTAGCCAAAACTTATTAAGGAACTTCCAACTATGGTAAGAATTCAAGACCAAGTCAGGCTAGCATGAAATGTACTTACACATCATACATAGTACCATAACTCACGTACATACCTAGCGGCATATGCATACATTGGCCAATCTAACGCACAGAACCAAAGCAGATTCTCAGGTCGTTCTTATAAAGCAGCGTACATTTGCCATATTCAATCATTACCTTCACTGCACTTTTACCAAACCAAGAGAAAAAGAGTGTAATGCAAATTGGAAGCAGCACCTCAAGCGGAAAGCACTCTCTTACATTCAACTCCACGTCACATGGACCTCGGTTGCAGCGTTGGTCGATAACAGAGCGCAGGAAACGGGTGCCACATTCTACCGTAAATCCAGGAAGATCCGCCATGGGTATACAGCCGACTTGAAGGCGCCGGAGTTCAGGAAAGAGAGAGAAGACCGAGCAGAGGAAGTTCTCATGACTTTCAACTCCTGGAGACAATAAAATTTCAAAACATTCTATTCCATTCCAAGAAGTTGTACGGAACTTGCTTGTGATAGCATCTGTGAGCACAGTGGAACTGGGATCACTGCGGTCTTTCAGACACAGAGATAGATCCTTGAGCAAAGGCAGCGAGCTGCAAGTTTCAATTAGCTGCCTGACATCTTCTTGTGCCCAGGGGAACTGTTGATCCGGTTGAAACTTTAGTTTGAGCCGTGTCAGCTTTCGGCACCATCGGATCGACTCCAGCAGTGTGGGAATGAAACCAGACCGCACAGAAATATGCAGCCACGTGAGGCTGTTTCTTCCCAGATCGCAGAACAACTGCAACTGGGTGCGTTGCGTAACACTGAGGGTTTCATTGGCCATCCGGCCAAACTGAAATACAGTCAATTTGCTGAGATCGCATGCAGCCAATGCACTTGTGAGAATTGGCAGTCCAGAGCCACTGTGCTTTCCCGCATATCTGCCTAGTAGTACAAGTTGTTGCAGTCCGATCGTGCCACAGTGGACTGCTATTTCACGGCTGAGTTGCCGCAGAACACATTCACACCGTTCAGTAAAGTCCAACAGAACAAAGCGCTGAGGTGTAATGCGGTCCAGCAGAAGGGCAAGAGCGTCTGGCGCCTTTTCCCTAACGAACCACATGTCATTCACTGACACGTCACGGTAATCCTGATCGGTTTCACCCTCATAATCACTTTCATCTTCATCTTCATCTTCACCTTCATCCTCATCCTCATCCGAGTCCTCTTCCTCCTCCTCATCCTCATTATCGGAAAAATCACATTCTGTGACCATAAATTCCAGCCTCAGTTCGGTGTCCATCAACCATGCTGAACGCTCCTTCACTCTGCTCTGCAGTCGCTTGCAAACCAGTTCCAGCTTCATCTTTTCTTCTGCATCAGACATGCGTTGCAGAATGTGGTCGATGACGTCATCAGAAGCGTTCATAAACGGACAACTGCCATCTAGTGGAGGATCTGCTGGATTATCCAATTCTTCTGATAAACAGCCGGCAGTCTCAGTTGCTGGTTCTTCGGACATAATGCAGAGCCGATCTTCTGATCTACAGCACAACAAACATGCTTAACTCAATGGTCACTTATCTGTCATTAACATACATGTAACAGGTCCCAGCCGGCGTGGGGGGAGGGGGTTTTCCGTCAGGTGGGGGCCAAGGGGTGGTTTGCCCAGAGGGGGGTCCGAATTTCAAAAAGCTCCAGAACACCAGGAAATCGTTTTTAACACGCTTTTCCAACAAGGAGGCTAAAAATCGGCCGATAAATTATGCTCATCAGCCATTTGCGTACTTTGAGAGTCTTAATCTTTGCGGCCCTAATCTTTCTTCAACTTCTGATTTGACAACGTCCCAATCGTTGCACCTGCAGTGTTGTTCCCAGTAAATTTACTGAGTAAAAGTTACTCGGTACTTAGTTATTTTGAATTATGCGCTTCACTGCGCTAAAGCTTGTGCCGCGCATAACCTAATTTTTCTTATCTTGCTGCACAAATAGAGAGGTAAGGTTTATTGCGAAAGGTAAAGCAGTTGGTAATTAATGTCCGTCCTGAGTCAATATTAATTAGAACAGCATATGTAGAATTAAATGAGGTACATACTGTACACGGAAGAGTAAGTCAGTCAGTCAGAGGAAGGTAACGAAACAACGTGCGTATGTAGGCAAAACAAGACGTTACAAGAGAGTGGTAAGCACAAGTTGTTTACTAATTACAACACTGCGGAGACATGGGCAAGATCCTGTTCTGGGTCGGCAATGTATCGCGAGAAGGCAGCGTTGGATTTCCAGCGTCCGTGCCGCATAATCAGTCTGGTTGAATTGCCGCGGGCCATGGCCTCTGTAGCGCCGCCTGAGCGGCAGCTGTGAAATCCGAAGGCGTCGGGTGTCAGGCCTACTGCTGACAGGACCCGTTTCAGCTCCATTCTCGCTTGACCATATGACAACGGTATGCTGGGGATTGGCCGTGACAGTCCGGAGTTAGAATGTCGCAGAGAGCAGAACACAAAGCTCGATTCCTCGCGATTGAGGTCGGTGGCTCTCAGCCAACGCTGTAATAGAGTAACGGGACAGGCAGCGGTGCTTGTGCGCTTGACCACAACACAGTCCCCTTCCCGATAGACGTCTGTCTTGCTCCCCACAATGGAGACGCGCACCAGGTTCCTGTCAAAGCTCAAGTCTTTCTGTTGGAGCCGGAGGGCCTCCGAGATTCTCAGAAAGCTAGTGAATAGGAAGGTAATTAAGGCAGCAATACGCAGGTCTCTCAGGGTTGCGTTACTGGCAGCAAACTTGATCACGATTAGACAAATATTTGCTGGAGTCAGGTGCTGTTTCCGATGGGTGTTTGCAGGTTTTGTGCGCTTACACCCCTCAAGCATGGAACGGCAGATAAAGGACTGGGCTGGGTTCGGCTGGAGGCCGCATACCTCAAACAGCCAGATGAGAGCTGCGACTGTAATCTGGGCAGTGACTGGTCCTGTCTCTGTACAAATCTTGGCCATGAAAAGCGCCACGGCTGTCGGCGTAGGGGAAGCTGAATTTGTGCCTGTAGCGAGGCACCACCGATTCCACTTCCTGATGTGGGTGTCGTAGCTGCGGAAGGTTCCTGGCTGCCGGGATCGTCCTAGCAACTCTGTTACCGGGACTTTCCGTATAACCGCCCCCCAAATAAGGGCCCCCTGGGCGGCTATTTGGCCGAACTTTCCAAATAAGCGCCCATGGGCGGCAATTCAGATAAATTATTTGAGTGTGATTCGTGAAATGGCTTATTGGCTAAATGCCGTTTACCCGCTTAAACCGCCTACACGGCAATGTAAGCGGCGCAGCCAGTCGCTTTGTTAGGTGCAAAATGGCTGACGCCACGTAGAATTCTGATGCAGAAGACGAAGAAGTGTTGATAGAAGGTCTTGAGGAAGAAGCGTCATCTGATGACTGGGCTTGACGCTGCTAATGTGAATTATTTTGCTCAGTAAAACCTATAGTGCGTTCGTTACGTTGCAAAGCATCTGTACGGACCTCCCAAACCCTCCAATGCGTGATTTTAAATCTTTCCAAATTGCCGCCCATGGGCGGTTATTTGGATAAAAATTGGGCTTGGTGAAAGTGTCAAAACCAATTACGGGCCCATGGGCGCTTATACGGAAAAATCCGGTACTTGCTTCAGACAATGCAGTGCGGCACGGCCTGTGGGCCACTGTTGCGCTTGGGCAAAGAGAGCATCTGTAACGACGCAAATGCGTCAGAACGATAGATCGCCCGTTTCTGGGCTAAAGTGTCATATCGACTAGTGGCCCTGGTTGGCCCGTCTGTATGCACAGATAGCTAGCGTGATAAACCGTAACCAAGAAGATAATAATTCTTGCCTGAACTAAACAGAAAACCGAACTAAGGATAGCCATGGATTCAACCCGTACTTGTCTGGTACACCACATAGCTGAGATAGTCGAAAATTCAAAACCTTAACCAAATAAGACCGTAACTTAGCAATCATAACTTTGCCCGAACCAAATATAACCAAACTAAAAGTGGTTAATCGTTTTTGTTTTTCTCTCTGAAGGAGAGATAGATCTTACTCAACTTAGGCCAGAACGAAAGACAGATTGTATATCGGCTGTGTTTCCGCCGTTTTGAGAAAAACCGACCACTTTGGTCATAGGTTCTGAACCAAGGAACGTACTGAACTAAAGACCATAACAAAGGTCGCCTGTAGGTAGGCTACACTGTATGTTCATTTTCGGAACAAAGTACAGTATTCCAGAATACGTGGAGGATTACAGAACGGAGCCCCATGGCGATGCTTAGAAGACACACATGTCCTCCGATTTGAGTCTGTTGACTGGCTGTGTTCGGTACTAACCTTAAGGTGGCTAATGCGTCTCGTATGCGTGTCGTTTTTTAGTTTTTTGCCTACCAGTAAACATGTTTTGATTTAACCTCTACCCGAGGGTGGGCGGGAGGGACAGTACCAAAACAACTAAACTTCGCAGAGAATGACGGTTTGTTTTGAAACCGCCTTAAATAGCCGGGCTGGGCCGGCCAAGGTGGCCGACTGGCCAATGGCTGGCCAGTCCCTCTGGTCATCTATACAAAAGACCCGGGTGTTATGGGCATGTGTCAACAGCCTTTGGCGGACTTGGCTGTGGGAGACAAAGAAGCGGCTTGGGGCTACTGTTGTTTGTGTATAGGGGCCGTCCATAAACTACGACGTTCAAAAATTCAAAATTTTGCACCCCCACCCCCCCTCCGACGTTTACCGACGTTTTCATCATCACCCCCCATAAAAATTACGACGTTTGGGAGGAACCCCCCCCCCCGAAATAAAATTTTCGAATTTTCGTTCGAAATCTGAAGCTGCTTTTCTGACTGCTTAATCACAAATGAATAATAGAAAAATTTATGCCTGTGCACATACGTATTTACCAGTTAGTTTCACCAATCTTTCAAAAATTTATTTAACATTCAGTTAAAAAAGAGTCATTCAAATCGGTTGAGATTTGCGGTTGTCACAGTACAAAATCTGCTGGGTTGTTTTAATAGCTCTTGTTCATTACCAAAATCAGTGTTTCAAATTTGAGGGCAAATACCTTGAGAACCTACAAGCAGAGCATCTTAATGAAAACTCTACCAATCGATAATTTATTTGTCTTTCATTCAAAAAAGATTTATTCAAATCGGTTGGGATTTACGGTTGCTACAGTAAAAAAAATCTGCTGGGTTGTTTTTTTTTGCACACCCTGTACAAATCACGCTAACATACTGTATGTTGTACAACTACAAAATGTGTCAAAAACCGTTTTACTTTTCTCTGAATTCTTATTCTGCAATCGTCAAACCTTACCAAAAAAGGCCAAAAATACGTCAACGTTTTGCCTCAACCCCCTCACCCCCTCCGACGTTCTGTGACGTTTTTCGGGGTACCCCCACCCCCCCTCTCTGAACGTCGTAGTTTATGGACGGCCCCATACACATACACATTTACCATACACAAAAATACATACACATACACATACACATTGAAAATTCAGATATACATTACCACTACACAAACACTACTCGAGATTTGTATTTTGGTGTGTAGTGCATTTGATCGGCAAAAGTCGATAAATTACCGAACAGAATCCCAAAATTTCCAATGTTTATGTCTGCAGTAATAAACGGTAGATATCCTGATAAAGCCTTCAATGATCCAAATAACTCGATTTCAAAGCTATCCAAGGTTTAAAGCAACAGACATTGATTTTTCATAGCATTTCTGTCTCAAAATCTATCAAAAAAGTTGCATTTTCAGTAC